>PVJS01038586.1:0-19328 GCA_004027185.1 Glis glis
CCCCCCCCCGCCTTTACTGTGGTACTGGGAGTTGAACCCAGGGGCATTCTACCTCCAACCATCCCTTTTCTTTTTTGGTTTGTATTGAAACAGGATCTCGCTAGGTTGCTGAGAGTCTTGTTAAGCTACAATCTTCCTGTCTCAGCCTCTCAAGTACTGGGATTACAGGCATGTGCAAACATGACCAGCTCTTTCCTTTTTCTTAAAAAAAAATCAATAGATTTTCTTGGCTTTAAAAAAATTTTTTTTTTGGTGGTACTGGGGATTGAACCCAGGGGCATTCTATCTCCAGGGTATACCCCCAGTCCTATTTTTTATTCTTTAATTTGAAACAGGGTCTCACTAAGTTGCAGAGGGCCTCACTAGCTGAGGCTGGCCGCGAACCCGGATCCTCCGGTCTCAGCCTCCCAAGTACTGGGATTACAAGCGATTTGTTCTGACTGTGGCTCCTCCTGGTCTCTCTGCTCCATTCCTCCTGATTGCACCTTATACTATGTAGGTGCTCCATCCTCCTCTGCCCTCTTGTCCACTTGAACCACCACAGGACTCAGGAGTCTGTGAGGCCACAGGGGGTGCAGGGAGCAGAATGGGGCAGAGCAAAGCATCCATGCATCCTGCTGAGCCCATAGCAGTCTGCACACATCGGAGTGGTGGTGAGCCATGCTGCACCTGTGGGCCTTGCTGTGGAGGGCTCGGGCTACAGAGGAAACTTTCATGAAGATTTTGGAATTTTCTTTTATACCATATTTATGAATCCATAGAGTCTGGAAATAACTACCAAGAGATCAAGATGAGTGGGTGCTGTCAGACTTTTGCAATGGTCTCCTGGGCTGTGGGTCTCTTCCTCCCCCCATCTCTCCCTCCCTCCCTCTCTTCCTTCCTGCACCCATTCACCCAACAAGAATTATGAGCACTTGTGTGATTATCAGGGACATATGATGCAAGGTGCTTTAAAGTATATGAAAGAAGTACAAGACAGAGATTTAGTCTCAAATGTTGGGCACCACGTAGACGCCCACATCTGAAAAATGCCATAGCAATAGAAGGGTAAACACAGGATTAAAAATGAAGGGATTAATCTTAGTGATGCCTTTTGTTAACTATGATCTTGAGAAAGTCACATAGCCACCCTAAGCCCCAATTCATCTGGACTATGAAAGGATTGAACTAGAACTCCCTCCAGGTCCCATCATTGTTCTATGATTAACAGGCACAGTTATGAATGATCTACAGCACTGGTTATTAAACATTTTGGACTCAGGATCCTTTTACATTCTTAAAAAATTACCAAGGACCAGCCAGGCGTGGTGATACATGCCTGTAATCCCAGTACCTGGGAGGCTGAGACAGGAGGAGTGCAAGTTTGAGGTCAGCTTCACCAATTTAGTGAGAACCTGTTTCAAAATAAAAAAGTAAAAAGGGCTGGGGGTACAGCTGGAGGTAGCATTCCCCTGGGTTCAATCCTCAGTACTAAAAAAACCAAAAAAACAACAAAAAACAATTACTGAGAACACCAAAGAGTTTTTGTTTATATGGGTTCAATCTCTTGACATTTATCATATAAAATTTGAACATGGGACATTTAAAAAACATGAGACATTTATTATTATAATTCATTTGAACATTTATTTATTATTATTTGAACATTTATTTATTATTATTTGAACACTTTTTATTTGAACATTTATTTAAAACATGAGACATTTAATTATTAGTTTGAACATTTATTTATTATTATTTGAACATTCATTTATTATTTGAACATTTATTTTTATTCATTTGAACATGAGATATTTATTAGTTTACTTCAAAATAACAACAAACTCATTATATATACATGTACAATTTTCATGAAAAGCATCTATATTTTTTGACCAGGTGCTCACAATTACATATGACTTTCCAAAGTTTCCATGGAACTTTGTCTTGACTGGATTTTGATCCGGCTTCTCCCTTCCCCATAGTGCCTGACTCTGGCTTGCCCTCCTGTTTGAGCGAGCACTGAAGCTCAATGGTATGGGACACCCCCATTTCATGGCTCATTCTGAGAAGTGGTAAATCACAAAAAGGAGCATTTCTTGTAGAAGTACCTGATTTTTGCCACCTGTTCACTTCACCGGCTTGCCTCCTCCCCTACACAGTTCCTGCCAGCCTTGCGTACCCCTTCCTGTACAGTAGTACCCCTCATCCAAGGTTTTGCTTTCTGAAGCTTCAGTTACTCCCCAGTGAATCACAGTCCAGAAATATTAAATGGAATATTCTAGAAATAAAGAATTTCTAAGTTCAGATTGCTAGGTGTCCTGAGTAGCAGAATGAAATCTCAAGCCATTTTGTTCTGTCTACACAGCAAGTAAATCACCCCTTTTCCCAGTGTATCCATGATGGACAACCCACCTGATAGTCATTTAGTAGCCATCTCAACTAGCCCATGGACTGTGGTGGCATCTCAGTGCTGGGGTTCAAGTCACCCTTATTTTACTGAGTAGTGTCCCCAAAGCACAAGAGTAGTAATATTGGCAAATTTCTTACAGCATATTGTTATAATTGCTCTTTTTTATTATTAGTTATGATTGTTAATCTTTTACTGTGCCTAATTTATAAATTAAACTTTGTCATAGGTATGTATACATAGAAACGAGCAGTATACATATGGTTCTGCACTATCTGTGGTTTCAGGCATCCACCAGGGGTCTTGGCAGGTACCAACCACAGATAAGGATGACAGCTGTATAAGAAAAGATTTTTTTTTCTCTTTGATTTTGGGACACTTGCAGGTGCTCAGGTCAAAACATTGGCTTTATTGAAATAGTTTTTCCAAATAAAGCTTCTTGTTTAAGTCTGGTTTTGTTTTTATTTAGCATTTTTGAAAGAAACCAAAAAACTGAATGAGAGTGGCATTGTTTTACAGCAAATCTCCTGAATGTCTGGCTTACCACTGGCTTTTGCATTCTTTTTTTTTGTTGTTTTGTTTTTAACTTTTTATGTTCATTTATTGGTGCATTGTAAATTGTAATTATACATTTTGATATATGTCAGGGTATGGACATCATACATGCACACATTGCACATTTAGCCCTCCCTTCAATCCCACCCTGTTCCCTCCCCCTTCCCTCCCTTTCATGCTCCGGATAGTGATTGAGTCTTATAGGTTTGTGTATGTACATCTTGTGCTATAGTGTGTTTCCCTCCACTCCCCCCCCCCAACTCCCTCAGTTAGGTCACCTTCTTTGTCCATCTAAAGATTTCTTCTTCTTTTTGCATTCTATCTGCTGTGATCGAAGCATGTGGAGAAAATCTGACCACACGTAGTCACAGAGTGGAAAAGGAAGACCTTGCAGACCCCCTGAATAGGTGTCAAGACCCCCAGCAGCACACTCTGAGAACGGCTGAGAAAGCGAGCAAGCTGTGTTTGAGAGGGAGAAGAAGAAAGTATGGAGAGAGAAGGTCTGGATGCATGGTAAGCTCATGTTATGGACTCAGGGCCCTGGATTCTGGCTTTCCTATCAAGGACTTTAGACTTCATGCTTTGAGCCATTGGAAGGTCATAAATATGGAAGTAACATTATGAATAAGATGTTTTTTTCCGGTACTGAGGATTGAACCCAGGGGCATTTTACCTCCGAGCTACACCCCCAGCCCTATTTTTAATTCTTTTATTTATTTATTTATTTATTTATTTATTTATTTGCGGTACCGGGGATTGAACCCAGGGGCGTTCTACCTCTGCACTACACACCCGGCTCTATTTTTTATACTTTATTTTGAAACCGGGTCTCACAAAGTTGCGGAGGCCTCACTAGGTAGAGAGAAAGAGAGAGAGAGAGAGAAAGACAGGGAGAGAGAGAGAGAGAGAGAGAGAGAGAGAGAGAGCTGAGGCTGTCTGCGAACCCGGATCCTCCGGTCTCCGCCTCCCAAAGTACTGGGATTTCAAGCGTGAGCCACTACACCCGGCCTTTATTCTTTTATTTTGAAACAGGGTCTCACTAAGTTGTGGAGGGTCTCACTAAGTAGCTGAGGCTGGCTGCGAACCTGGATCCTCCAGTTTCAGCCTCCCAAGTACTGGAATTATAAGGGTGCGCCACCACGCCCAGCCAAGATGTTTTAAGATAATTAAACCAGGATCAGTCAGGTTGCTACTGCACCAGTCCAGGCACAAGGTGGTGAAGACCAGTAGGCGAGTGGTCATGTTGGGACTGTAAGAGATGAGGAGATTAAGGGACACTCTGAGGGGAGTTCCGACATGATTGACTCTCAAGGGTGAAGGGGCATAAGAAGTTGAATCCTAAATTTTGAGCCAAATGATAAACAAAATGGAGGTAATGTCTGTTTGGGCAGATGTGGAACATTTAGCAAAAAGATTTTGAGGGGAGATGATACTAGATGTAATTTTAATAAAATTTAGGGACAAAAATTAAAAATCTTCCTATGGCTTAAAAGGTCCTCCACGAGCTGACTTCCTCTCAGCTCTGTGCCTTCCTCGTCTCACTCTCCCGCACCTTCTGTGTTGTGTGGCCACAAGGCTCCTGCACCGCCGAGGTCCCCACGGCCTCTGTCACCTCTGCCGGATGCTTCCCATGCCTGCCCTTCTCCCCCTCTAGAGCATGTCTCTCCATCGCGTCATTGTGAGGAAGGTTCTAAGTAAGACCTCAAAGCATGTCAACACCCAAATTCTTTGGGGTATCGTTTTCTGAGTCCCAACACCAGGCTACCAAGAGATTGGAGCAGTGCTGCCATCAAACTGCCTCCTGGGGTGGAGTCACATGGCTGAGGTCTCCTAAAAACTCATTTCCAACCTCAACCTTTCTGATGGGAAGGTGGAGGAAAAGTTGGCAGGCCCAGCGAAGCACATGTCTTGGTTCTTTATCTCCCATATCTGATTCTAGGTCACCTCCATGGATACTTTTCTGGAGATTCTAGTTCCTGTTTTATCACCTTTACCTATCTCAGGGCTCCTTCCTAGAAGTCTCCAAGTGCTCCTTGTGAGCTGATGGCTGTCTAATGCTTGCTGCTCAGGTCACTCCATCCTGCCCTGTAATGGTGAGGAGGAAATATTGCTTCTTTCTACAGGGAGATATATTCTTGTGCCTCACTGAAGTCAAATAAAAGTTAGACAGCAGAAACCTCTAGAAAAGAACCTGTTTTGGACCTGAAAAGGACAGCTTCTGACAAACAGATTCTTTTTCCAGCCAACATATTGACTTTTTTTTTTTTAAGTTTCAACCTTCATTTTTTTTTTTTTCAGTAATGGGGATTGAACCCAGGGCCATTCTACCTCTGAGCTACACCCCTAGCCCTATTTTTTTATTCTTTATTTTGAAACAGGTCTCACTAAGTTGCGGAGGGCCTCACTAAGTAGCTGAAGCTGGCCTTGAACCTGCGAGCTGGCCTTGAACCTGCGATCCTCCTATCTCAGCCTCCCAAGTACTGGGATTACAAGCGTGCAGTACCACACCTGGCTAACCTTCATGGTTTTTGATGGTTACAGGGTATATTGTGGAGAATTGCATGGCATGAGGTTGTGATAATGTGAAGTCTTTACCCAAAGGTCAAGGATTCAATGACATTCTGTGTAGACAGAGTAAAATGACTTCTAGTAACCCCTGACCTTGCATAGTTCACTCCTGTTGAGTGTGGATGAAACCTGAGACTAGGATGAGATGTCGCTCCTGTGATTACGTTATGTCATATGGCAAACACACACACAAACCTTTGTCAATGTAATCAAGGTCTCTAATTAGCTGAGTTAATAAAATGAGAGCCTATTGGGTGGCTGACCTAACTTGGTGAGCCCCTAAGAGAAGGGCTGCAGGTGGCTTCTAGGACATGAGTGTGATCCCATATGGCAACCAAAAACTGAACAGGAGCCTCAGGCATACAACTGTCAGGAACTGAATTCTGCTGACAACTGTGTTTGAAGGAGAACCCCAAGCTCCTGAGGAACCCAACCCAGCTTTCACTTTGATTCCTACCTCTGAGACTCAGCACAGAGGACTCTGCTGAGCCATGCCTGGATTTCTGGTCCATAGAAATGGGGAGATAATAAACAGGTGTTTTAAGATGCTAATTTTGTGGTAATTTGTTATGCAGCAATGAGGAACTAATACATATTCCAATAAGCATTTGTGTACTTAATTGCCTATCTTCACTGAACCTTGGAACCTCCTGGATTTCCCCATGACCATGAATCACAATGATAATACAGGAGGAAAGCAGGCTAATGATCAACACAGTTCTGTAGTATTGTCATACAGGGACCCACATAGGTTGTCCCTCTCAAGTTACTTACTGATATTGTTTTAAAAACTCACTTAAAGGAATCATTGCTTGTATATTCCTTCTTAATAGACAAATCTTATCCACTCATTCTTAAAATATGAAACAAGTTTTTAAAAAATCTGGTTCCTTACTTTTTTCCACATTTTTTTGTATGCAACAATTCTACCACCTTGGCCTAAGTCAATGTTCTCTTTCTTGGGAATGACTTATCTCTTGGCCTTTTCTATTTTTCCTGATGAGTCACTCTCCACACAGCAGTGAAAATGACCCTTATGAAATAAAATCAAATGATCAGATGATGTAATTTCTCTTCTGTAAGTCTTTTATAAACCAAATGCTTGTGTCCCCCCCCCCCAATTCATATGTTGAAGCTCTAACCCCCAATGTGGCTATATTCAGAAATAGGGTCTTTATGGAAGTAACTAAGGTTAAGTAAGGCCATAGTGGTAGGGCCTCTTCTGATATTATTAATGTCCTTCTAAGAAGAGAGGTCAGGATCTCTCTTTCCCTCTCTCTCTCTCTCTCTCTCTCTCTCTCTCTTTCTCTCTCTCTTTCTTTCTCTCCACATGCATGAACCAAGGAGAGACCAGGTGAGCACACAGTGAGAAGCCAGGAAGAGGACCTCACCAGGAACTGAGTTTGTGGGAGCTATCATCTTGGACTTTTCAGCTTCTAGAACAGTGAGACATGAGTGTGTGTTGTTTAGGCCACACTGTCTGTGGCATTTTGTTATAGTAGCCTGAGCTGACTAACACAAAGCCTTTCAGTGGCTTCCTATCACACCTAGCATAAAGTCAAGGCCCTTCACCCCGGGCCCCTCTCTGGTCTCATCATCTCCCTTTCCTGCCTGCTCCACTCACATCAGCTTCACATTAGGTCTCCAAACACTGTCAAACTATTTCCCACCATGGCCTTCACCTTCCATGAGTGGCCTCCTCTTGGAAAGTTCATTACTTTTAGATCTTAGCTCAAAAGTCAGTTCCTCAGAGAGGCCACCACTGAGTCCCTCTCTTAGTAGAATTCTGTGTCCTTCTGTTCTCCATCTCTTAGAATGAGGTATTCATTTGGTTGTTTCCCTCTTGTCTGACTCCTTGTTACAGTTTAGATCTGGAATGAACCCCCAAAGCTCATGTATTTAAAGCCTGCTCTTCAATGCAGCACTGTTCAGGCGTGGCTGGAGAAGGTGGGTCACTGGGGTGTGGTCTTGAGGGCCATATCTGTCCTTGGCCCCCTTCTCTCTCTCTCTGTCTCTCTTTCCTCCTCCTTCTCCTCTTCTTTCTCCTCCTCCTCCTTCTTCTCTCTCTCTCTCTCCTTCCCTGCTACCATGAGCTGAGAAGCTTTCCTCTACCACACCCTGTTGCCATGATGTTTCTGCCTTGGAGCCAGGCAGCCATGGACTGAATCTCTGAAACTGTGAGCCAAATAAACCTTTCCTTCTCTAAGTTGTGCCTGTCAGGTATTTTGCTCAAAGTGATGAAAAAAAAAAAAAAACTGACCAATACACTCCTGCACTAGATTGTAGACTCCTGATGGCAAGAACATATTTCTTTTATATACCATCATATCCCCAGTGCCATCATATCCTCACTGCCAGGTGCATAGCAGGTGTCCAACAAATACTTGAGGGGTGAACACAGAGCTGACATGGAGGAGCATTGGTGTTTGTTGTGCTTCACATGAGCCAGGAAGCCAGAACTCCCCATTCTACATCTCAAATTCCCTTCAGTTGCTGAGTGCTTTAGGGCTGACCACCACCATTGGCAAGGGCTCCAGCTTCCAGGAAACTGGTGAAGAAGAAAATTTGTATTTTTTTCCCAGAATGTACTATTCATTTTGAAGGGAGTGTGTGGCACGGTTGGTTTTCAAATATTTCAGTCACCTCCCAAGTGATACTTGGGGTACAAAACCAGCTGGACAACATTCACAATGAGTTGTTCCTATTCCATGGTGATCTCTTTGAAAATAATTCCAACAATGTGTTATGAAAAGATTGTATTGAAGGAGTTTTCATTTATCCTAGTTTCTCTTCAGTTTCTCAAAGCAGGTTCTATGGCCCTGGGTAATAATGCTACTGTGTTTAAACAGTCTTAATTTTTATGTTGCCTAATTAATGTTCCTTTGGGCTTTTAAAAGTCCTCCTGAAAATGCCTTTCTCCTTGAAAGCATTTTTGTTTTTTTGAAAATAGGTCACAAATGTAGGGTTTCCTCAATATGAGAAAGCAGGGGGAAAGAAAAAGAAATCTGAAATTGTTATAGGATAAGATTTCCAAATTTGGGTGCATAGGGGAATTGTACTTTTAGTATTTTACTTAAGCTATTTAAAAGCTGAATCTGAATGCAGAAAAGATTGGTTTATTCACGAGATACAATAATCATTATATGTCATGTGTTCTCTCTCTCTGATCAACACAGAAGGGTATGCCAGGTTCTCCTGTACCTTCTTTACTTTAGGGAAAGACACACTCTCCCCTAAATCACAGTTGAGACTTGCTTCATCTATTCTCCCAATTACTCACTATTCCATTTAGTACATTTCTTATCTAATTAGAAATTTCCCCACTACAAAGAGGCATGTTTCCAGAGCTCTCATCAAAGCCCAGGTAACTGACTGAAGTTTTACCCTGAACCACACCATGCCTATTAACTTAGGTAGCACGAAAGCTCTCCCCAGTCCAGGAGAAAGGCAGCTGAGGGTGCTGTCCCGCTCAGCCTTCACCCTCAGTTCTAATCCCACCTTCTCCATGTCTTCTGAGCCTGCCCAGGCCCACCTATGTGGGTCCAACTCAAATGCCTACAGGTGTCAGAGGGAAACATGGTTTTGAGATTAGGGTCCATACGAGATAGTGGAGAACACTGGGGCTTGTTGACCGAGGGTGCTCCGCTCACCAATACTTGATTAAAAATATGCCAGTGGCTGGATTTTACCATCCAAGATGGGTGATGATTTCTATTCTACAGCAGTTACTAGACCTAACCTGTTTGCCATTTAGCATTCATTCCACTGTCTTAAATTGCTGGGACCTGTGCCCGTGGATGTTTTCCTCAGCTACACCGGCATCACCCCAAGGAAAATGACTTTGCCTCACATGTTGGTTGCATGGTAGCTGCCCCAGTGCTAGCGTGGCCCTGCAGCAGATGCTTCCTGATTTTATGTTTGCTGGCTGCCTGATTGACATATTGCTGCACATGTGTGCACGCTGCATTATGGCTGCCTCCAGCTTGCTGCGGCGCCACTCTTCCCCGAGTGCATTCTGCTTAATGAGGAGCTGCTGGATAAAGAGTTCTGTGGTCAAATAATTTTGGGAAAAGCTGAGTTGAGCAAGGTTAAAGTTTAATAGTTCCCCTTACTGCAGGATTTTTTAAAAATAGCTTGAATATGTTAATGAGCGCTATGCATTTTTAAAAGGGGTATGATAGAGAGAGGATGATTGGCACTCTCAACCCCACAGCACCTGAAAGATCCATTTCTCAGGCTCCCTTACAGCTAAGGTTTTGGATGAGAATTCCGTGCTGCCAATTACAGACGTTCACAGGAAATTTGGAAAGTGCAAGTCAGATGCAGACAATTTTCCTGCTGTTCTTGATGCTGGTAAGCAAAACCATTGTTTATCAGCAGTTTTGGCTTTGCCATGTGACTGTGGCAGCTTCCAGCTTCCCGACTCTAGCCAGGGGCCCTTGAGCTAAATAGCCTGGGGGCAGCCTCTAACTTCTGCTTCTCTGGCCCTTCCAAAAAAATTTTGTAATCATCAACTTTCCCATATTAAATTCCTTTTCTGCTTGAAACATTTAGAATGTTTTCTGTCTCCGGCGCTTGATTGATGCCAGGGGCACAGAATGTGAAATGATTTTGTTTTCATGGCATAACTCTCAAGACCATGGTTCTTTGGAACAAATTTTGGGAAATTTTCTATGGAAGGAATACTGAAGTCAGTATCGGGAAGGGCTGTGTGAGAGCCATGAGACCGCCATTTACCAGGTTGGGAGGTGACATCCCCTCCCGAGCCTTGAACTCCTTTTCCTTATTTGAAATATAAGGACAATAATTCCTGCCCTCCAGACCTCCCAGGGTTGTCATGAGAATCAAGTGAGATGATGAATGGGAAAGTGGTCTGGAAACTGTAAATTGTTATAGAAATGAGAGGTCTCATCATTAGTCATGCTGCCATCTATGAAAATGAATGTTAGATTCATAATGCGGGAACATCATTCTCATAAGGATTGCCCGAGTAGTCTATGGTTCCTTTGAAAACACTGGTGGTTTGATAGATTAATCAGTTGGGAATGAAAATACCACTAGTTTTGCCGATGAGACAATAAACCAAAGGGAACATTCCCCGGTTGGCTCCCAAGGTGGCCTCTCTAACAATGCATGAACACCGACTTCTCTCTCTTCTCCATCTCTTCCAAATTAGAGCTTTTGGGGAGGAAATTCTTAATGGAATCCTTTACATCTTCAAAACAGACCAAAGGAAACGCAGTAAAAATATTTCCTTCATTTGATTTTCTGTTGGTGAGATGGGTCCTTTCATTAGCAGACTGACTACAAACCGCCCCCACAGTCTGCTCCAGCAATTTCCAAAACGCGATTTACATAAATTTAACTTTGTAATCTCGTGGTTATATTGCTGCATTAAAATGACAAATAATGTGACACATGATGCAGTTTCCTGCGTTGATCCGGCAGCTGACTGGGTACCAACAGCTGCTCAAGTGGAGGTGTCTCGCTGATCCTCTGCTTTCTCAGGACTTGAATATTCAGTGACTATCTCAAATCTGGCCATGTTTTGGAAACAAGAGAGAAGGATGCCCTTTGCTTCCCAAACAGGAGATCTGAAGTTAGCGAGGGGTTACACTTTGTTTATGACTCTGGAAACACTCACTTTCATATGTGCGGTTCAGCTCCCCCGATGTCTGCGAAGGGGTGGGATCTTGGGAAGCCACCTTGGTGGCTGAGGGTCCAGGATGTGAGAGCAGCAGGAAGAGTCATGTAGTTCAAAACCCTCCTTTTGTTCTCATCACAATCTAAAATCATATTCAGTCACCTAGCTCCCTTGTCACAAATAAAAAAATAAACACCACTATCAGACCAGAGGCTGCTGGGGACAGGAATGAGACCTGCTTCCCCATATCAGTAGCTTACACATAGTAGACACTAAATAAATATCTGTTTTGTGAATGAATCGGATCTTTACTTAGCCTTGCAGCTTGTATCCGTATGTCAATAATATATGAGGTGTTTAATAAAAGGTAAGAGATTTATATGCTCTGAAGAGAAACTAGAGTATGTATATGAGGTATTTAGACTAAATTATGTCCTTTCTCTTCTTATTTTTCCCTTCCCTTTCTTTTCTCTCCCTCTCTACCTTTTTCCTCTCCTCTTTCTATTCCTCCTCTGAGACAGGGAGTTCCTTCTATGTCCCAGGGTATATTCAAGCCACAAGTAACATACAGGACATGATGCACTCTCACAATACTTTTAAAACTATACTTTTATTGGTGCATTAGAGTCTCACATCATAATGTAAATCATGTTGATAGTGACACACATGCATACAACACTTGGAGGGCTTTCCATCCGGCTCCCTCTCCATCCCCCCTTCCCCAAACAGAGTACTGAGATTGACACTGGTATTCTCACATACGTACATAAAGCCAATGGTAGTAATTCCTTCATTGATCCTCACTCTTCCCCCTTCCCTTGCTCTAGACCACATCTCTGGCTCCACTGAAGTTTTTCTTCCATTATCCGGAGTCCCTCTGGTATCCCAATTACTTCCAGCTTCCGCATATTAGAGAAAACATATGACCCTTCACTCTCTGTCTCTCACAATACTCTGTTCCCTCACTGCTACATTTGGAATTACAAGTTTAATATCTGTCTGCTCTTTTGGACTGTGAGTTCTGTGGGGGCCAGGACCCAGTCTGCTTTGCTCAATGCTATGTCTAAGGCAGTGTGCTTTCTGCATAATAGTTACTCAATCCATATTTGTTGAATGACTTTGGGCCCTTTTAGGATTGTGTATACCCCTTGGCTTCCTTCTGTGTCTTGTGTCTTATTCGGCTTCTGCTATCTATCCTGTCAATCATTCTTGCAAGGTCACCAGCGACATTCATGTTATTTTACTAATTCTCTCAAGAACACTTTATTGTGGTTGGCGTTAATATAATAGCCCACAGTCTAAGCTGGGGATTCTTCTAGATGTTGGAGGATAGAGCCCTTTGAGGGTTTACAGCTGGTTTAGGGAGCAGGAGCACGCACATGACTAGATAAATAATTATACGAGTCAGGAAAAATTAAGACCCATATAAATGCTGCAGAAGTTTCATAAAGGAAAACTTGCTGAGAACCAAGGTAGTTGAGGAAAACCAAAAGGAAACCGAGCTTGAACCGGATCTTAAGAAATGGCTTGAGTTTAAACAAGTAGAAGAGAAGAGGTAAGGAAAGGCTCTCAGCATAATTTTCAGTAGGACTTGTAGCATGTAACATTGGACAGAAGAAGTAGGACCTCAAGGAGAACATTTGAATTCAAGGCTGAGGATGAAATTTAGCCCATGCCCAGTAAAGGATTATTGAAGGCATGAAAAATGAAAGGGCAAAGGTATGTTTTGATGGGACACAATGTTGGTCACGAGTTTATCCACAACTAATATCCCCTCTTCAATTCTTGGATTTTTATTTTGTGTGTGTGTGTGTGGTACTGGGGATGGAACCTAGAGGGCATTCTACCTCTGAGGCACACTCTCCGCCCTATTTTATTCTTTTTTTTTTTGAAACAGGGTCTCACTAAGTTGCAGAAGGCCTCACTAAGTAGCCAAGGCTGGCTGTGAACCTGCGATAATCCTGTCTCAGCCTCCCAAGTGCTGAGATTACAAGCGTGTGCCATCACACCCAACTGGATTTTTAATTTCAAATACAATGTTTCCCCTGCCTTGAACAAACAGCTTTGCCTCTCTCCCAACTTAAAAACTACGACCCACGACCCCACCAACCAAATCAACCAACACTCCCTCACCCCTCATCTCCAATAGCTATTTTCCAATTCAGTCCTGTTCTTAAAAGGATGGCTCGTGTTCTCTGTATCCATTTTCCTACATATTCACTCCTTAATCCTTCATTCGAGCTTCTGTTCTAACCAGTGCGATGTCTCATGTCAAGATCGCTAAAGAACTTCTAGCTGTTAATTTAAAGAGACAATATTCGGTCTTTATTTCACTTGATCTTGCTGTAGTGTGTAAGCCTTTCCTGCCCTCTTCTTTTTCAAAAAGTCTCTCCTGCTTTGGCTACCAGGATGCCACTCAACCCTGGTTTGTTTTCTTCTCCTTCCTTCCTTCCTCCCTTCCTGAGCTACACCCCCAGCCCTATTTTATTTTTTATTTTGAAACAGTTCTCACTAAGTTGCAGAGGCCCTTGCTAAGTTGCTGAGGCTGGCCATGAACCTGTGATCCTCCTGTCTCAGCCTCCCAAGAATTGGGATTATAGGTGTGTGTGACCACACACAGCTCACCCAGTTTTCATTGCACATCTCTAAATTTCTCAGGGTTCTTCTTCCTCCCACACCTTTAAGATATTTCCACTCCCCAGGGCTCTTTTCCTGGTTCTTTTTTCCTTTCTTTATGGGTTCCTGCAACTACAGAACAGACCAGTGAAGATATGGGTCTGGATTTAAGATATAAGATTTGGGGATCTTCGGCATATCAGGAGTAAGTGAAGGCAAAGGATAAGGGAAGAATGAGAAGAGTAACAACCAACCCAGGCAACCACACTTAAAGAGTAGGTGGAGGAAGAGCTAGCTGTGAAGGAGACTGGAACGGAGTGCCCATAGAAGTGGAGGGAAGACTGGGGGAGACTGGTGGAATGGAACCTGAAACTCAAGGAAGGAGAGATTCCAGAAGCAAAGGATGCTGCAAGCAAATTAACTAAGGCAATGCCTGGAAAAGATGTTGACCTTGGAAGAAGCTCATTAGTGAGGGCAGTGTCCATGTGGTCAACACAGAAACTGGTTTTTCATGGACTTGTGTGTGAATGGGGAAGGTGAGACGGGGTGAGAAAGTAGAGAATAGCTAGTATAGAGACCCCTTTCTAGAACCATGGCTGTAATGGAAGAGAAGAATTGGATGATAGATAAAGAAGGTGGTTGAACTTAAGCTGGGAGAAACTTATTTTTATCAAATACTTTAGGCAAAGCAAGAGGTAAAAAGCTATTAATTCTGTATATCACCAAGTTTACAACCAGTCAATAGAAACAGACAGGAAAGCACAGAGATCCATATTAAGAAAGCAGAGTTTGTGGGATTCCAAATTTTCTTGTGTTGTGGGTTCATTTCTATTCTTTAAGCTTAATATATGCCTGGTGTTTCATTTCATCTCCTCACAGCAGTATATCATAATTTAATTTTTCCTTGATGTAGGTATAAATGGAGATGCTAAGGCATATTTATGCATACGGGGTCATCTCTAGGTGCATGCACTAAATATTAATATTCCAATATCCTCTTCCCAGCTCATGAGCCAAGCATGAAATGCATTTTTCATAGCAATGAATTTTTTTCCCTCTGAAGCACAAAGCTAAGTGGGCTCTCTGCATTCAAAGAAAGAAGTATGATTATCATTACACTCTCCTGCAGAAGAATCATTATTTAGAAAACATAGTTAGCACAGGACCTGTGTTCTGTATTCTATTTTTGGTCTATTCAGAGACATAATAACCAACCCAGCAGATCTAGATGTTAACAAATACTAATTGAGACTATATACTAGTGGATTTAGTTTGCTTTTGCTGTTTCTGTTCTCCCATCTCATTTACTTTCTCTCCTTCAGTGTGTGTAGATCCATTGAGGCTGACTTTATCTTTGGCTCCAAAGCAAGGCTTATGATTCAAGCCAGGAAAACCAGAACACTGAATTTCCTTATCCACAACTATGGGTTCAGAGGTATCCCTGTGACCCAATCTTGGCCAAGGAAAGCCCTGTTATGGCTTTGGGGGTAAGTACAGTGAAAGAGCTTTGCAAATGTGAGGATTTGAGTCTGGATCTGCTAGCTGCCATTTTGTTCCTTCAAGGAAAGTGTCCATTTGAGCATAAAGTTAATGCAAATGAGAACACAGAATCTGAAAGAGCCGGGCTTCTGGGGACCTCAGTGGAGTTCTTGCCTCTAGACACAGCTAAAATATTGGCCCTGCATTTTTTATTCATGCAAGCCAATAAATAATCTCTGAGTTGCATTTCTGCTCCCTGCAGTTGCAAGAGGCCTGACCAAATGAACCGCTTGCCACAAAGTTCCCACCAGTGACCTTCTGCAATTCTAACCCGGCAGGGTAAGGATTATTAACTTCATTTCATAAAGGTCACAAGACTGCTAAGTGACAGAGTCAGGATTGGTGACTATTAAGTCTTGTGCTTGATCCATTACACCATAGTTCTTTCTCATGGCATGTCTCTTTAAGGTTTTTTAGGAGGACTATACAGAGATGAATGCTCTTGCTTTATTTCACCCAACTGAACTCACCATTAAGGTAATGATGAGCACTTTCCATAATTCAACACTAAATTCTGCCCTTGGTTGTAAATTTAGTTTATTTACACTTTCTATGTACTTTAGTTCTTCTTCCTCCCCATATATTAATAGCTTTTTTTCTAGAACCTCTACTAAAGTTAATAGACCCAAGAGACAATTATTAATGATACCCTGTTCCCAACTTAGTATGCTTATTCCTCAGTCTGCCCCTCTATATTGATTTGACTCTAATTATCTTATTTGCTGCAAAGCAGATGATGACTCTTAGTACTCAGAACAGTACCTAGCACATAATAGACACTGAATAAGCAGTTGCTGAATGATTGCTTGAGCACCCACTGTATGCACCAAAACAATTTGCTTACTGCCCTCATGAGTGATGCTTTTGCCAACTTTCCTGAGCCATTCCTGCCCTCCACCTGGTCTAATATTCATACCTTTAGTTTTTCTTTTGAGTGTCAAACAATGGGAGTGACAACGTGTACAAATGTCCATGCACATTGGCTTCAGAGAACCTGGGTACAAGATGCCTGTTCTCTTATTTAATAGCTATTTGCTCATATTCAAGTTATTTACTTTTCCTCAAATAAGTTGTTTTCAGGATTAAGAGAAATAAATAGGTATGAATCTTCCCTTCAAATATTAATTATTATTGGCACATTGTACACACTAAGGGGGAAGGCAAGGGAGAAAGGAATAGGGTTTGCCTCAGCCCAGTAACAGATCAACCTGAATCAACACATCAGAAGAGCTGGGAA
Source organism: Glis glis (assembly GCA_004027185.1). Lineage (NCBI taxonomy): Eukaryota > Metazoa > Chordata > Mammalia > Rodentia > Gliridae > Glis > Glis glis. Next base: position 16,549 of record PVJS01038586.1, read on the forward strand.
GTAGCTGGGTGTGGTGGCACACGACTGTAATCCTAGTACATGGGAGGCTGAGACAGGAGGATCACATGTTCAAGGCAAGCCTCAGGAATTTAGTGAGACCCTGTTTCAAAATTAAAACAAATTAAAAGGGCTGAGGGTGTAGCTTGGAGGTAGAATGCTCCCAGGTTCAATCCCCCAGTACAAAGAAAAGAAAAGAAGAGAAGAGAAAAGGAAAGGAAAGGAAAGGAAAGGAAAGAAAAGAAAAGAAAGGAAAAGAAAAGAAAAGAAAAGAAAAGAAAAGAAAAGAAAAGAAAAGAAAAGAAAAAAGAAAAGAAAAGAATAGCTGGGAAGTACAAACGAAAACAGAAGGAACACAGGAGAGTTTTGGCTCACCCCCCTGGCACTTTCTCATCTCTTTCACATTATTTTATTTTTTCTTTATAGCACTCATCACCTTTTAACATAATTAATTTGCATCCATATTATGTTAATGATCATTTTGTCACACTTACATTTCAGCTCCATGGGGGAAGGGATTGAATGAGTAGACAGTAAAAACCATTTATGAAATCAGTGAGAAGTTGGAGGGGGAAATAAACAGGAGTAGGATCCTACAAGCTAGGGAGGAAGGGAAGGACCTAGAGCATGGAGATTCCTGAGAAGGAGGGCAGGGACTATAAAAAGAGAATGTTTTCAAGAATATCCAGGGTCTGGAGTGGGGAACATACTTCTCATATTCATTTTCCAAATAAACATACGATTATTATATTCTTTTGCTCTCAGCAAACCTTATTACAAAAGCCACTTTAAATAACCTTTATAATTCATCATTCTTTCCAAGTAACAAGGCATTGCCAGCACAAAATGATGGCGGTATAATGACCATAGTATCCTGAGAGTTAGCACACATCAGATCCTGTGTTTCTGCTAGTGGGCTCTGTGTTCCTTTCACACTGAGCACACTGTGACAGCCCTGTCTTGTCAGCTCATGGTGCCCTTTTCCTTCATCTGTTTTTTTTTTTTTTAAAAAAAACTCCCTAGAAGTCCTACAGGGTATAAGCTTAGCAGTTTGAGTAGCTTTTTGCTAGCAAGTAAATAAATACTTCAAGCACATAACAGATGCATGAGTCCACTTTGGGAGAAAAGCATTACGGGCCCAGGCAGATCCTGAGAGCTCTTGTAGTCACACTCGTTCATCTGTTCATGTGGCGTACACCTGTACGAATTTGGCATGGGCTTTTGTACAGTGTGGGAGAGGCCAGGTTCAAAGCAAACTCCCAATCTTTGTTCAACTCTGGGAGCTTTGCAGATTGCTTTTCTCTCCACCCATAAAAAGAAAGGATTCTTAGCATATCTACAAGATGCCCTTGCCCTTTGGTGAAAGTATCACATACAGACACCAAGAAACCAACCTGTATCAAAGACCACAGATCTAATTTGAAAATACTTTAAAGCAGGCAACAAAAAGACAGCTAAAGGTCTTTAATGTTTTGTGTTAAAAAATAACAGAGATTTCACAGATAGGGTGTAATCTGAGAAATAAAAATCTTGTATAGACATTTTATTGGTCTTTTTTTAGGGGAATCGAATTAAGATGTTTTGGATTACATTTGAGTACTCCCCAAAATTCAGCCTCAATTTTGCATATTTCTACATGTTTTGTAGCCAAATTTCTGCATATTTTAAACAAATATCCAATAGCCAAGTAGATGGAAGAAGGAAAGAAAATGTGAAGGCTAAAGACTACTTTAAGGCTAAAGATAATTTCTTGACTTATCAAGATGTTTAGCAAAAGGTTAATTGGGCTAGAAAATGTTGAAAGACTTGGGTTTCAATTCTCAGTTTTCCACATAAACATTGTGTTCTTCTATTATAATGTGTGGAGTTGCAAAGTACTGTGGTGCTGTATTAGGCATAAAATGGGGAACTCATAGACACATATGGTTGGATTTTGGTTTTGGCCTTCACTGTGAGAATAAGGATGTGGTTTCCAGAGCAGAGTTCCCTTGCCTTTGTGGAAAGACAACCATGACTGTCCCATGAACATCCCTGAGAGTGCACCCCAGGTTGCTCCCTTCTGTGCCATAGAGGTTTGATTCAGCAGGCCTGGGATGTTTGATCCATGCACATTCCAAACAGAGGTCTGACCCTAGGTTGGTTCTTGGGAGATAACCTCCAAGGCCTTGGGATATTGTGCTTGAGAAGTGTATCTGTGTTTACCTGTGGCCTTGAACCATATCAGATGGTTTATATTACTCATGTGATTTATTGGGGGAAGGTGGGTTATGCAGTATCAGTTTGACCTCTGGAGGTGCTGAGGCTGAGTACCCATTGTCAGCCATAGCGTGCCCCATGCCTGTTGACTCTATGCCCACATGACTCTATGCCTACATGGAGTTTTACTTTAGTAAAACTCGAGACTCAAGATTTGGTGAGCTTCTCTGGTTGGCAACACTCTATGCAAGTTTTCACACATTGTTCCCAGGAGAACCAAGTGCTATCCGCAGGACTCCACTAGAAAGGTCAACTGAAAACTTGTGCCTGTTCTACTCTGGACTCTGCCCCCTGTGCCTTTAGCCCCTGCTGGTTGTGGTCTGTATCCTTTTTTTTTTTTTTTTTTTTTTTTTGTGGTACTGGGGATTGAACGCAGGGGCGTTCTACCTCCGCGCTACGCCCCCAGCCCTATTTTTTATACTTTATTTTGAAACCGGGTCTCACGAAGTTGCGGAGGGCCTCACTAAGGAGAGAGAGAGAGAGACAGGGAGAGAGAGAGAGAGAGAGAGAGAGAGCGAGCTGAGGCT
>PVJS01038587.1:0-19328 GCA_004027185.1 Glis glis
TTTTTTTTTGCGGTACCAGGGATTGAACCCAGGGGTGTTCTACCTCCGTGCTACACCCCCAGCCCTATTTTTTATACTTTATTTTGAAACCGGGTCTCACGAAGTTGCGGAGGGCCTCACTAGGTAGAGAGAGAGAGAGAGACAGGGAGAGAGAGAGAGAGAGAGAGCTGAGGCTGGCCGCGAACCCGGATCCTCCGGTCTCCGCCTCCCAAAGTACTGGGATTACAAGCGTGCACCACCACGCCCGGCCAAACATTTTTTAAAAGAAAGGAATAAGATATAGAAAGATTTAACACATCTTTCTAGATAAACTTTTAAATAATTTTTAAAAATTAATTTTTAAAATAAATTAATTTTACAATAGATAAAAACTAATTTTTAAATAAATAAGATACTTTTTAAAGCCGAGATCTTTGAGAAGTGTACTTTAGAGTATCTGTTCTTTTGTAATCTCCCTTGGGACTGAGGTTACTGGCCATGGTGAGATACAGTCATAATCCCTTTAGTACATGTAAGGTCATTCATACAGTGTCCTTGATGGCACAATTAAAACATCAATGAGAATTATATGTTCCACATGACAAATTTATCTTTTATGAGAAGTGTCTACAGAATTTTACCTCTTTTAGCAGATATCAATTTCCTAGTACTATTAGTTGTACACAAAGAAGGAAAAATATATTTAATATGCTTAGTTGTTGATAAAAACTTCAGTGTTAGGACTCAAGAAAGTCAGAGGAATGCTTTTTCTGAAAACATTAGAAGGTCTTGCATGCCTTCTTCTTAGTACAGAAGTGTCATCATGGCCTTATGGCTTTGTCCCTTTTTGGGACTCAGCTGATTTTATCTACTTGGATGTGGTAGTGTTGATGATTGATGTTCAGTATCATATAGCAGACCCCCAGAGGACCTATTAAGACTGCTCCTTTATCTTTTACTAGCATTAGCATCTTGGAAAGCATCTTTACTTCTTAGCAATAATATGTTTTGACTGACTTTTGCTTTATTACTGCTCTAAGACGTGGAATCAGCTACTGCCTTGACAGCATTAGTTCCTTTCAGTGAGAATGGTATTAGACACCAAATGTGCGAAAGAGGACTGTTTCAGGGAGGATGACATCCTTCATTGTGCACAGTTAAAATAAAATCTTTTCAGGTCACTAATTCACATTGATATTTTCAGTTTAAATTGAAATCCTTATTCCTGAAAACTTTCTAGTTCATTTTCTTTTTTAAGCTCCCCACCTCTCTTTTCTCTATCATATGTGACCTATATTGCTTTATCAAACTATGGGATTAAAATCTGTTATTTCAATGATAATGTTATGTGAAGCTCTAGAAACCTCCCTCTCTTTAAAAAGTTAAATATTATTTAAGTTTAAAGGAATACATTCATTATTTTTTTCATTTCACTGTGGTCTTTAGGAAGAAAAAATGTATTTCGAAATCAGACGCAGGGTTGTATAGTGAACCTGTGAGCTTTTTTCCTTTTGTTCTTGATCTAGATATTTTGATTTTAGTATTAAATTCATATGATTCCCTCAGATAGTATTAACAGAAACAGGACTGAGTATTTGGAAAAAAAAAAAAAGAAAAGAAACCCACAAATCTGCCGTCTACTCCAGCATACTGCTACTCCAGGTACTACTATACCTGGTACCTTAGATGGTGTTACCTTATAAATACTAGAGGACGGTGAAAGTGAGACACAGAAAGATAAAAGCTTTCAAGGGTTTACTTAAAACTCCTTTAACTTTCATTTTCATGATGTAAAATGTAGACCTTGCTTTATGTTCATTTGCATTTTTACTCTTACATTATTTACTTCTGGCAAGTCAGTTTTGGTGTGGAACTTCAGTTTTTCAAGGTGTTAACATAAACGGATTCAGATACTCATTATGTGCTTGCTGTATTCCTTTATGTTGTAGTAGTCTAAATTTGCAAAAAAAAAAAACCCCACAAAAAAGTGTTATGTTTTTTACATTAAAAAAAAAAGATCCAAAACATAACACTAAAATCCTCTTTCTACTCCTTTCTCTCAGAGGTAACCTTTATCTTAAAGTTGGTGTGCAGTCTTTTTTTGAAAGTTTTAATGTTTCTCCTGCATGTATATATTTATATAAACAAGGTGTAGTCTTTTGTTCCTAAAATGTACATAAATGGCATTATGTGGTGCATAACATTTTGTAACTTGGCTTTTGAGTTAAAAGTTTTGTTTTGGAAATTTTCAATATTGATATATGTAAACATTCCATTCCTTTCAGCTAACATGCTGCATTCCATTGAAGGAACATATAGACCTTAGTTCTGTGCTGACGGATGTGAGGTCACCAGTGTTTGCTCTTATAAATACTTTTCTTTACAATTCCTTGTATTTATATGGAAGAATTTAAAAGTACATATTTGAAGTGCTTAGAGACTAGATACATTGTTATTATATGTTACTAAATCATTCTTCAAAGCATACCAATTCTTATCTCCCCATTCAAATTCTGTGCTCAGACTTTAATTTTAGCTAACTTGATGAAGATGAAATATTAACTAATTATTTTCCAATTTGTATTGTTCTGAACACTAGTAAGACTGAGCACCTTTTCATAGTATATTTGCCAGTAGGTCTTCTATGACTCTCTTAAAGAAAAAAAGAAGAGGAGAAGGAAGAGAAAGATATTAATAACAGTTGAAGCCCTCCATATTCAATGAATGTGTGTCTACTCTATCCCAGGCACTGTCTGGGATAGTGAATCTGAAGATTCACCCAGGAAGAAAACAAAAATCTCTCAAGTTGAACAATTTTTTTTAAATATAACAGGATGTTAAAATGAATGCTCTCGGTTTGTTTTAACCAGAGCCCCAAAGACCACATACCTGAGTATCCTGCAGCCAGGTGCTAGACCCTTGTGGGAAGGACCTGCTAAGAGACTGAAGCCACTGACACCATGAGCACTCACCCACCTGTAGCCTATGAGGGGGGCTGCTGCAGGGCTGAGAGAAGTATTTCTTCAGGGAAGGTTGTTCATGTGCTGGGCCTCCCACCAGGATGTGTACAAAGCTGGATGCTGTGGGAGTGGATGTCACTGCTCAAGTAGAAGATGTATGTGGGAAGAGAGAAGATGGTAGACTGCATAGCCTTCCAGAACCAGTACTGATGGAGTGGGCAGAGGTGGATGAGCCAAAAGAGGAATGATGCCTGGTCAAAGAAATGGAGAAAGAACCAGAGGACAAGGTGACACAGAATTTAAGAAAGGACAAGATTTTAAGAACAGCGATGAAGACCATAGGTTTCAGAATCATTCTGACCCAATTATGAACCCTGGCTCAGTTCCTAACTAGCTGTGTCACACCAGTACTCTAAAGCTAATTTATTTATCTTAAAATGTGGTTAGTAATGCATGTTTCATGTTGTTTTAAGTCTTATATGATATAGGAAAGTGTTTTGCACTGTGTCTAATCTATAGTAAATTCTTTAAAAATCGAGTTATATTATCAATAGGAAGGAAATGATCAAAGAAACTAGAACTAGGAGAAGGCAAACTTTTTCTTTAAGAATTTTAGGCATTGCAGACCATACAGTTTCTGTCTCAACTAAAGATGTGAGCACCAGAAAGATAGAGCCTTATTTTAAGAATCTTGACTTTGAATGGGAGGAGAATGCATAAGCATTCTAGTGTATCTAGTTCAGAGAGCAGATATTTTATGTTTGACTTTTGGATTTTTTTTTAACATTAGGGGTACTTGGGCTTATTTATAGGCAGTAGGGAAGAAGTCAATACAGAAAGCAAGAGTGATAATACAGTAAAAGACCTTTTAAAAATAAATAAAAACAAAGAGGAAATAACCCATGAAACAAGGTATGAACTGGCCCTTTTAGCAGCAGTACACCTTAGGTATTGGAATAATGTAGGAAAAAGAATAGTGTCACTGCACACTCTAGGGAAACTTTATTATCCTCAAGGTAGTATCTGGTAACATGGGAAACAACCATATAAAGTAACACTGCCACCTGCTGTAAAGGAAAACTAGCTTGGAAAAGATTAACTGCTTCTCTGTCTTACATTCGTAATCAGTTTCCCCATTGCTATAAAATTTACGAATACAATAATTGGTGGGTTACTAAGAAACAAAGATTAAGCTTATAAATTCATTCTTTTCTAAAACAAATGTTCAATACTGTAATGAATGAAAACATAATAGAGTTAACCTGATAATTGAAGATGAACATTACTGTTACTATACATAATTAGGCATACTTTTTATTTTTTTATTTTTTGGTATTAGAGGTTGAACACAGAGGCATTCTACCTCCGAGCTACACCCCCAGCCCTATTTTATTATTATTATTATCATCATCATCATTATTTTGCTACTGGAGATTGAACCCAGTGACATTCTACCTCTGAGCTACACCCCTAGCCCTATTTTATTTATTTATTTTTATTTTGAAACAGGGTCTTGCTAAGTTTCTGTGGGCCTCACTAGGTTGCTGAGGCTAGTCTCAAACCTGTGATTCTCCTGTCTCACCCTCCCAAGTATTGGGATTATAGGTGTGTACCACCTTGCCCGGCTGCCCTATTTTATTTTGAAACAGAGTCTTTCTAAGTTGCTGAGGGACCTCACTAAGTTGCTGAAGCTGACCTCAAACCTGTGATCCTCCTGTCTCAGCCTCCCCAGTATTAGTATCACAGGTGTACGCCAACACACCCAACTCATAATAGTTGTACTTGATAAGCCATTTATAAGGAGAAATTTAATATAATGAATTGAATAGTTTATATTATTATTATTGACTAATAATATACAGTTGGATCAGCTAAAGCTATAATTGTACATTCCTCTATTACAAAATTCAGAGTAGCTCACAATCCCTGTTTGGAATAATCTGGAAAAACTTGAATTGGCCAATTGAAGTTGTTTAAGCCACTTCTAGTTTAGAGTTAGTTCTTTGTGTTAAAGATTGAGTCTCCATTAGGGTTTTCCCTTCTTCTAGTCTTCTACTTCTCCCCAGGTATAGGGTAGATTCCCTGAAGGGACCTATCTAGGCACCAGGAAGAGGGACATTCAGTCCTGGCAAGCTAATGATTCATCTATTACTTTTTCTCAAAAGAGTAGAACTTTAGCTGGGTGCAGTGGTGCACACCTGTAGTCCCAGCAACTCAGGATGCTGAGACAGTATGATCACAAGTTGGAGGCCAAACAATGTCTCATACCTTGTCTCAAAATAAAACATAAAAAGGACTAGGGGTGTTGCTTAGAGGTAGAGCACCCCTGAATTCAATCCTCACTATCAACATCAACAACAAAAGAATAGAACCTTAGGAACATAATATTTACTTCAAAGTTGTAAGTGGTATTTTTGCTGCTCAATTTAAGTTTTTTATAGGTGTCCCATATACAGAACAATGAGACATAATGGGTTAATGTATTAGCTTGCATGTAGGGTAAAATCAGGTCACAAATCTGGCAATTGTGCAGTAAAAATTGAGAGCTCTAGGCCTTTTAAAAGAACTTGTTCAAGCATTTCTTGGAGCATGGTGTTAGTAAGGGAACAAAGACTAGAGGAGGTGGTAGGGTATAGCATAAGGATACTGAGCAGTGAATAAAAGTGTTTGAGACGGCATTTTATGTCATAAGTGTTTATGCACATACACATGTACCTCTTATGGAGAGAGCACTCCAAATAGTTTTGGAAAAGGGTGGAACATTTATTTTCTTGTAACGCTCACTGTTAGATGAGTGTAAGTTGTTTTGGCATGATGAAAGTGGCACAGCAGATCTCCATAGTTGTGCAGGTGACCCAGACAATCAGATGGCACATTTTACTGTCGGTGTCAGCAAAGCTTATTTCCTTCTTGGGAAGGCAATGACATTTGCTACCTTTTAAATTTTCCTCCTCGTTTCAGTACATCTTCAGACCAAATTCTACAAAGGTCACTGTATCCGTTAGCATTCTCACTGCCATAATCTGAAACAACTGACCACACACAATTTAGAGGAAGGAAGATTTATTTGCTCACAGTTTTTGGAGATTTCAGAGGTTCAGTCCATGTCAGACTGGGTCTGCAAGAGTCAGGACATGGTGATGGGAAGCAGAGAAAGGATAAGAGCAAGGCTCTGCTCTTACATCATGGAGGCTGGAAGCAAAAGAAAGAAAGAGAGGGAGAGAACTTATATAATCCCTGAGGCCACACCCCCAGGGACTTCTCCTTAGCAACCAAGCCCCACCTCCGACATGGCTGCCTGGTTTCCATGAGGACTAGGGAGACATTCTAAATCCAAACCATTGCAGTTGTTTTTCCTTATCCCTGGAGGATGTGACAACCTGGGGTGGTGAAACAAGGATCAATTAGTAGACTGGGGTGTGGAAAGTTGCTGGTGAGAGAGATGGTCCTGGGAAAAGACTTGTGCAGATATCATTATGTTATTGCCCTCATACAGCTGTTTCTTCACCCTTTGATTTGCTGGCTGACTCTTTGAACATAATGAAGTCAGAATATACATTCCACGGCCACATGAATTGCAGCTTTTCAGCCAGGCAAAATGCAGAATAATTTTATTCTAAACTGATGTCATTACATTCTAGAGTCTGCTGTCATCACATTCTTTGTTATTGCCATGTTAATTCCACATGCAGCTTAAGTATTCAGACTTCTGACTTGTTCCACCTACACAAGGCATTTTACGGCTAAAGGATGATAATCTAGAAGGAAAGGGAAGACTTACCTTGAATTAAATTCAAAATGGGAAAATGCTTAAGGTGAGCCTTTAAAAACAAAACAAAAAACACTTCATGTGTTTCATGCTTCATATGCTAAAGAACATTGGAAATATTCATAAACCAAGCTTTAGTGCTCCTTTGGTTTCCCACAATAACTGGATATCTGGAATGTCTATATATTTAGGTAAAACATCCTCCCCAGAAAAATTCTGCTTCATCCATGGTTAATATTTTAAAATGCAATTGGTCAAAAGGATATAAGTTTATCACACTTAACTCCTTTAAATACAGTAGTTTCATAGTCTCAAACAGATATTGTGATTTGTTTTATTTAAAACCGTAAGTTCTATTTCTGGAGATCCTTTAGTTCTAGGGTCCTTTTGTATGATTTCCTTTGTTTTTCTTTCTTCTCTGAGTCTTTCAACTTCCCTCCCTAAGCTTTAATAGAGTGGGCAGGTACTTACAGATGGGTAGAGTGAATCTTCTACCTCTATATGCATTCTTTGGGGTACATTTGTATGGCCATTAACTTCAGTTACCCTGTTTTTCTTATTCCTTGTTGTTTCCCTGTTGGTAAGGTGAATATTATTCCTCAGGAGGCTTGGCAGGTCTCCACTCTGGTCCCTATTTTTTTTCCTCACTTGACCCTTTTTTCACTCTAGCTGCTGCAAAGAGGACCAGAGATACCAACCAAATTGTACTGAAGATCAAGTTACTTCAGACCCCCAGCATCATGGAGCCTCTTCTATTTTACAGCAAAATATATCTCTTGATCGTAGAACATCTCGTCCTTCTGCAACATATGAAATCAGTGCACCCAAAGAAAATAGAAAATCATCTAATGCATCAAATGTATCTATTCGTTCATTTTCCTCTGCAAGAAGACTCTCTTTATTTGCTAGATTTCAAAAAAGCAATACTTCCCCTAGTCAGCGACAAAGTAGAGCTAACTTCGATTATCAAGAAAACATAAACTTCGGTGAATCTCCCTCAGAGCATTTTGCAGCCTTTCTATCCCAAAGACTTTTTTCTACCCGTAAACTAAGTATAGTTTCCTGCCACAGTAGTGCCATTTTTTTTGATCCTCAAGCAAGTGGTCATGACATGCTCAATCTAAATGAAATTGAATTCTTTTCTAAAAGCTCAGGTCATACTGATGCTGACAAACATATAACCGTTGTTGCTCCTGAATATAACTCTAAATACTTTGCAAATTTTGAAGGAAGAGCTCCTTCAGCCTGCCAGAATACTGCAGATAGAGCCTCCTCTCAACAAAGTGTGGCATCCTTTTATTCTCTTCCAACTGTTGCTTCCTCTACCAATCAAACAAACGGATTTGTCATCAATACTAAAGAAAGTACCCAATTAAATAAAGATTCAAAAGATTCCCTTCATCTCGGGTCTCAAAGTCACAGTACAAATCATTCTCCAGCTATGACTCAAAATCCCTCCTCTCAAAATGAAACTTCCCCTGGCTTCCATAATGTTGGATTTTCTTCATTTTTTAAGAATGCTGGTAGCTATATCTCATCTCAAAATGAAGTCACCTCAGGCCCATTGGGAGAGGAAAACATACCTGTCACGTCTGAAGATGAAGACAAACCTGTGCCTATCGAAATTCCTACAATAAGGTCATACCAGACTTTTTCCTTTCTTAGAAGGGCAACTCAAAGCAGATTCCCACCAGTCACACTCCATAGTCTATAAAAATCACCCGTTGCTTCTCTTTGAAATCCCCTTCCCCCACTGAGCTTCACTGCAGTTTTAGAAAGTAGATTCCTACATTGCAGTCTAAATTTAGTTGCTATAATTTTGAAAGTTTATTGACATTATTGGAATATGAAATTGATCTGTTCCATAATTTTTTCAGATTACTGTTTAGAGATTAGCTGGTTCCAAATTTCTAAATGATTGTTGTAATACTTCTATGGTATGAAGATAACATCAAGCTTTGATATATAGGTTATATAAATATAACACATTCTTTGAAATTTAGTACCTCTTTTATCCTATACTAATCATTAGAGATAATGTTCCCACATCATTTACAGAGCTATATTGATCAATTCACACATTTTCATTTATATCAGTCTTGCTAGCTATATTTCTCATGCCGGACATCCCACTGACAGATACTGTTTTTATTAACACAAGAATCAAATTGTAAATAGACAATATTATAATGGCAATATGTAAAATATTTAAAAACCAGATGTTTTAACTAAATTGTTTTAACACACATTCATATAGGCACAAATCTGGGGGATTCAGAGAACTCTGAAATCAGAGATAAAAAGTATGTGTATTGGTCTCCCAAAACTATATTTTTAAAAGCATTTTTCAGATTTTTAATTAGGTAAAACTTATAAATATATTTATTAAATAACTAATGAGTTATAAATTAATAGAAGCAATTATGATACTTAAGTTGGAATATAATTAGCCTTTTTAGAGGAAAGGAATTTGCATTATTTTCAATTTATCATAATAAAATACCCCAAAATCTATATCCTTACGCTAAGATGTCACTTACATTTGTGGTTTTCTCTTCCTGTTAACATGTATTTTATTTAAATCTTTTTTCAATTTTAGTTTTTTCAGTTGCGATTAAATACCTTTTCATGGTACTGGGGATTGAACCCAGGGGCATTCTACCTCCAAGCCACACCCCCAACCCTATTTTAATTTTTATTTTAAAACAGGGTCTCACTAAGTTGCGGAGGCTGGTCTCGAATCTGTGATCCTCCTGTCTCAGCCTCCCAAGTACTGGGATTACAGGCATGTGTTACCACACCCCATTACGATTAAATATGTATAACATAAAATTTATCGCTGTAACCACTTTTAAGTGTATAGGTTCATGTCCTTAAGTCATTGACATTCATGTACAACCTTACCACATTCATCTTCACAACTCTTTTCATCTTGCAAAACTGAAACTGCACTCATTAAACAGCAACTCTCCATTCCTGTCTTCCCTAGTTCCTGTCAACCATTATTCTACTTTTTCTTATTTTTGACTAGTCTAAGTGTCGCATGTAAATGAAATTGTATACTATTTGCTTTTTTGCCACTAGTTTATTTCACTTAGCATAATGTCCTCAAGGTTTATCCATTTTGTAGCATATGTCAGGATGTCCCTTTTTAAGGTGGAATAATATTCTACATGTTTATTCTACATTTTACTTATCTATCAATCTGTCAGTGGAAAATTTGGGTTATTTCTGTGTCTGAACTATTGTGAATAATGCTACTATGAACATAAGTGTTTAAATACCTCTTTGAGACCTTACTTTCAGTCCTTTTGGGTCTATATCCAGAAGTGGAATTGCTGGATAATATAGTAATTCGATTTTTAGTTTTTTGAGAAATCTGTTATATTGTTTTCCATAGTATCTGCACCATTTTGCATTCCTACCAAGAGTGCATGAAGATTCCAATTTCTCCTCTACTTTGCCAACATTTATTGTTTTGTTCTGTTATAGTAGCCATTCTGATGAGTTTGATGTGGTATTTCATTTTAATGATTAGTGATCTTTAGCATCCTTTGATGTGATTATTGCCCTTTGTATATCTTCTTTGAAGAAATATCTATTCAAGCCATTTGCCCATTTTTTAAATCAGGTTGTTCTTTTTTTTTTTTTACTGTTATTGAGCTATCAAGTTACTGTAAATATATATTTTCTGGATATTTAACCTCTTATCAGAGATATGACTTAAAAATATTTTCTCCCAATGTGTGGGTTGCCTTTCTACCATTGATTGTATTCTCTAATGAACAGAAGTTTTAAATTTTGATGAAGTTTTATCTACTTTTTCTTCTATTGTCTATGCTTTCGGTGTGATGTACAATAAATTATTGCCAAATCCAATGTCATGAAGCTTTCTAAATATTTGCCTTATGTTTTCTTCTAAGAGTTTTATAGTTTTAGCTTTTGAAGTTAGGCCTGTGATGCATTTTGAGTTAATTTTGGGGTATGATGTTAAATAAGGATCCAACTTCATTCTTTTGCATGTAGATATCCAGTTTTCCCAATACCAGTTGTCAAAGATAATTAAGTTGTCTTGGCACCCTTATCAAAAATCATTTGACCATATATGTGTGAGTTTACTTCTGGGCGCAGTATTCTATTCTATAGGTCTGGTCTGTGTGTCTATCTTTATGCCTGCACCACACTACTTTGATTACTTTAGCTTTATAGTAGGTTTTGAAATCAAGAAATGTGAGATCCTCAACATTATTCTTATTTTTGAAGATCTTTTTGACTACTCAGGGTTCCCTGAGATTCAAATGAATTTTAAGATAGATTTTCTATTTCAAAAAAACCCCTGGAATTTTGAGAGGGATTGTATTGAACCAGTAGATCTCTTTGGGTAGTACTGATTTCTTAGCAATATTAAATCCTCAAATCCATGAACATTTCTGCCTTTTTAATATTTTTCCGACAGTGTTTTATAGTTTTCAGTGTACGTGTCTTTCAACTCCTTAAATTCTTATTTTATTCTTTTTATGCTATTATAAATGGAATCATTTTTGTAAATCCTTTTTATATAGCTCTTTGTTAATGCATAGAAATTCAACTGACTCTTGCATGTTTATTTTATATTATGCAACTTTCTTGAATTTGTTTATTACTTCTTAAAGGTTTCATTGTGTGTGTGGAATCATTAGAATTGATGTTGGCAGGATTTTTTCCTATGAACTCTTCTTGTCTGTGAAAAGAAGATACTTTTTTTATTCCTTACCAATTTGGATACTTTTTATTTCTTCATTTTGCTTTACTTCTCTGGCTAAATTTTCCAATTACTAAGTTGATTAGAAGTGGTGAAAGTAGGCACCCATGTCTTGCTTTTGATCTTAAAGGAAAATATCTCAAATTTTCACCATTGATTATGAGAATGTCTGTGGACTTTTCATATATAGTCTTCATTATGTTGAAGAAGTTTCTTTCTTCGCTGGGCATGGTGGCACACGCTTGTAATCCCAGTACTTTGGGAGGCGGAGACTGGAGGATCTGGGTTCGCGGCCAACCTCAGCTCTCTTACTCTCTCTCTCTCTCTCTCTCTCTCTCTCTCTCTCCTTAGCGAGGCCCTCTGCAACTTCGTGAGACCCGGTTTCAAAATAAAGTATAAAAAATAGGGCCGGGGGCGTAGCGCGGAGGTAGAACGCCCCTGCGTTCAATCCCCGGTACCGAAAAAAAAAAAAGAAGTTTCTTTCTATTTTGTTGAGCATTTTTATGACAGAAAGGTGCTGAATTTTGTCAAATGCTTTTTCTGTCCAGGGGAGATGGTCATGTGTTTTTCCCCTTCCTTTTCTTAATATGGTACATTATTTTGGTTGACTTTCATATGTTGAACTATCCTTGCATCCTAGAATAAATTCTACTTGGCTGTGGTGTAAGCAGGCATGAGATCCTGGGTTTGATTCCCAGCACTGAAAAAGAAAAAAAGTTATATCTTTTTAGTGAACTGGCCCTTTTATTATTATATAATGTTCTTACTTGTCTCTTATCACGGTTTTTGACTTAAAGTCTATGTTGTGTGATACTAGTATAGCTAGTCCCACACTCATTTGGTTAGCATTTGCATGGAAGAGTATTTTCCATACTTTTCACTTTCAACTTATATGTGTCCTTACAATAAGAGCTTCTTTTAGATAGATTTAGTTGGATCCTGATTTTTTATTCATTCTGCTAGTATGTCTTTTGATTGATTAACCCACTTATATTTGAAGTAGGTACTGATGAAAAAAGACTTTCTGTTGCCATTTCATTATTTTCTGTATGTCTTATAAGGTTTTCCCCCTGCTTCCTCCATTACTGCCTTCCTTTGTGTTAAGTTGATTTTTTGTAATGACATGTTTTAATTTCCTTTTGCATGTTTTTTCTAGATATTTTCTTTGTGGTTACTATGAAGATTACATATAACAAAAATTATAACAATCTATTTCAAACTGAAGTTGATACTTAACTTCAATTGCATACAAAAATTATACTTCTTCACAGCTTCACCCTTCCCTGTTTATGTGGTTGTTGTCATAAATTACATCTTTCTGTGTTGTGTAAACATTAAATAGATTAATAATTATTTTAATACCTTTTTCCTTAAATACTGAAAAAGAATAAAAAGTAGAGTAGCTTCTATTTTCATATGGCTTCAGATCACTGTTTCAGGTCAACTTGAAGGACTCTCTTTAGCATTTATTGTAGGGCACATATAATGGCAAGAACTTCCCTCAGCTTCGTTTTTCTGGGAATATTTTTATTTCTTCCTCATTTTGAAGGACAATTTGGGCTGGTTATAGAATTCTCAGTTGGCTTTTTTTCCTTCAGCACTTAAAATATATCACCCCACTGCCTTCTGGCCTGTAAGGTTTCTGCTAAGAAATCCATTAATAATCTTGTTGAGGATCCCTTATATGTGATGAGTTTCTTTTGCTACTTTTGAGATTCTGTCTTTCAACAGGTTAAATATGATGTGTCTTGGTATGGATCTCCTTCGGTTTATACCATTTGCAGTTAATTGAGCTTCTTGTATTTGAATTTTTCAAATAAGCTCACTGCCCATTCCCCTTTCTCTTCTCCTTCTGGAATTCCTAGAAATATGTATTTGTTCAACTTCCTGGTATCCCATAAATCCCTTAGGGTCTACCTACTTTTCTCCATTCTTATTCTTTTTGCTCATCATCAGGATTTTCAAATAACCTGTCTTCAAGTTTGCCTTTTCTTTTTTCCTACCTATTCAAATCTTCTGTTGCTCTCTTACAGTGAATTTTTATTCAATTATTGCATTTTTTAGCCCCAGAATTTATGTTTGGTTCTTCTTTTTTTTTTTTTTTTGCGGTACCGGATATTGAACCCAGGGGCATTCTACCTCCGAGCTACACACCTGGCCCTATTTTTTATCCTTTATTTTGAAACCGGGTCTCACAAAGTTGCAGAGGGCCTCGCTAAGTAGCTGAGGCTGGCCGCGAACCCAGATCCTCTGGTCTCTGCCTCCCAAGTATTGGGATTACAAGCGTGCGCCACCACGCCCAGCCTTGTTTGGTTCTTCTTTATAATTTATATTTCTTTCTTGATATTCTCATTTTTTTACATATTGTTTTCATGAAAATTTTTTAGTTCTCTCCTTGTTTTCCTTTAGCTCTTTGAGCATATTTAAGATTGTTGTTGTAAAAACCATTTCTTTATGATCAGTTTCTGGATATTTATTTTATTCCTTTCAATGAGTCATCTTTCCTTATTTTCTTGTATGCCTTGAGATTTTGTTGAAAATTGAGAATTTGAAGTAATAGCTACCTCTCCTAGTCTTTGTGGACTGGCTCCATGTAGAAGACCCTCAGTAATCAGTCTCATGGGAAAGCTTAAGGTCTTCTCACATCATTATTGAGCAGGTATTACGTCTGGGCCTGCATGTGTATGTGCTTGTACATTTTTCCCACTTCCCCCCATATACTTGACTGTTTTTAATATCTTAATTTCCCTAAGTCTCACCCCTGCATATTCTGGGACACTTAGATATTCTGTTGTATTCCTCTGTCCATAATCCTTGGACCTAGCTTCCCCCGAGTTTGTAGCCCCTCTGTAGCTCATATGCACCACAGTGCCCATCACTGCCTTCAGCAGCTTCCATCGTGATAGCCAAACTATACCTCTGTTTCCTTCAGAGCTCTGGGTGAAGCAAGACAGAAACCATTTGGGCAATAACCTTGCAAACAAGCTCCACTCTTTTCCCTTTATCCTGAGTGAGGAGCCAGGCAGCTTCCCCCTAGCCATGCTACACCAGAGAAGGAGTGTGACAAGGGTTAGCAAAACCATAAGTTCCCAACCATTTTATTGTGGACATTAGCTTGGTTGCTGCAAATCCTTGATAAGTTTCTAGATCTTCCCCAAAGCTATTTCAGTCATTCTGTTATTGTTCTCTTGGTGTTTCCAAGGGGGAAATGAGGGCCTCTTCCAATGTAAATTGCTACTGGTATACTTCTATAAATAGAATACTGTATTTTCACCATAAACAGTGTCATTTTGCTTTTAAATAATACAATTATGCCTTCAGAGATGCTGTTGTTGCTATGGAAATAAGTAGCTGATCATAAATAATTGAGATAGGGAACATGATATAGTTCTTTTTAAAATGAAAAGCAGAAAATAGGACCAGAAAAGTACATGGGGGATAAATGTTTACAATAAATTTGATATTTTAAAGTGAAATTCTCCAGATCTGATAAGAGGCCATTAGAAAAATTCTAGGTTTGACATCATATAATCTTTGAAATGCCATTTATGAGTGGATGGGGGTAGTAAAAATCTGATCTCTAATCCAAAGTTAGATATAGTTAAATTTTCCCAATCATGTAGGATGCACCCTATTTTTTAAAAACTTGGCTTTCAGAACTTTCTCATAATTTTCTGAAAAATGCTTATTTATAAATAAAAGATCTCTGTCCGAAGTAGGAAAGCAATTTTCCAACACTTAGGTGTTTTTAATGTGGAGAAGAGAATTACCCAGATGTTCTCTTTGGTCTTTTGGCCAGTCTGTCTGTTGCTGGGCCAATACCACATTGACCTAATTTCCAGAGCTTCCATCCTTTGTGCTGTGGCCCTGCTCTCTGTTCTTTAAAATTGTCTTGGCTCTTCTTGCACTTAGCTTTTCATATAAATCTTATAGTCAGGTTAAGTTCCATAGGAAAATCCCACTGGGATTTTGCTTAGAATTGCTTTAAAAGTATTGATTAATTGGGGCCATATGAAATTTTAATATAAAAATTTTCTGTTCATGGATATCTTTTTCCACTTACTTTGGTACTCTTTAATGTTCTGAGATGATATTTTGTAGTTTTCTCCAGAAAGTTCATAAAGAACTTCTGTGTGATTGATCATAACTCTTCTACTTTTCTGCTGTTATAAATGCTATATTTTATCAAACTATATTTTCTAACTTGTTTGATAGCATTTAAGAGCACAATTGATTTGCAAGAGTTTATTATGAATGTTTATTATTTATCTATAAATTATTTTACACTTTCTATTCTATTGAGTAGTTTTCAAATAGTGTCAATACTGTTTTTTCTTTCCCAATTATTATAATTTTTATTTCTTTTTCTTTCAGTGTTGTGCAGAGAGCACCTATGGTACACTGTTGAATAGAAATAGTATATCAGAATTACTCTCTATTCCTGATTTTAAAGAAAATGGTCTTAACCTTTACTATTATCACCTGCAGTGTGAAATATATTATAGTTTTTGATATATAACCTTTATTGGGTTTGGAAGTCCCTTCTACTTCTTAAGTGTTGGGTTGTTGTTTTGTTTTGTTTTGTTGTTGTTTTTTGCCTGAAGTTGTGTAGGAGTTTTTTGGCAATTTATTGAGAACCACTGAAATAACTATTTTTTTTTTAATCTGTTGTGATAGAGAAATTTTTTAATGTTAAACTGTGCTTGTAATTCCTAAATAAACCAAATTTGGTTATAATGAATTCTTTCATATTTGCCGAAGTTCCTTGGTTGATATTTTATTGAGTATTTTTGTATATTTATATGTGAGATTGACCCATAATATTCATTTCTTTTTTTTTTTTTGCGGTACCGGAGGTTGAAAACAGGGGCGTTCTACCTCCGCGCTACACCCCCGGCCCTATTTTTTTTATACTTTTATTTTTGAAACCAGATCTCACAAAGTTGCAGAGGGCCTCACTAGGTAGAGAGAGAGAGAGACAGGGGGAGAGAGAGAGAGAGAGAGAGAAGAGCTGAGGCTGGCCGCAAACCCCGATCCTCCGGTCTCCGCCTCCCAAAGTACTGGGATTACAAGCGTGCGCCACCACGCCCGGCCATAATATTCATTTCTTATAATATTTGTGTTTGATTGGATTTTAGCATCAGTTATACTAGCTTCATAAAATGAACAAAAGGGTGTTCCTTCTTTATTCCATAGAAGAATTTGAAGAAGTCTAATTCTTTGGCTATTTGGTAGAATTCACTATCAAACTATTCTCTGTGCATGTATCTGTGTGTGCACATGCATGAACATGGGGGAGGAGAAAAGGTAGATATATAATTCTGATTTATTTAATGTCTATAGGAAATTTATGTTTTTGTTCTTATAAAGAACCACAACTTTATTGAGATACAATTTATGTACCATAAACTGTACCATAAATTGTACATAAAGTATACAGTTTGGACATTTTATTAAGTCACAGAGTGCCCATTTTATGTTTGTTATTTGTCTTATTGTTGAATTATAAGAGTTCATTATTATATGTAGTCCCTTATTATATATATGATTTTCAAGTATTCTCTCCCATTCTGTGGATTATTTCATTCTTGAGGATCACGAAAGTTTGTTATTTTGATATAGTTTAATGTATTCTTTCTTTCATTACTTGTGCTTATTTTGTCTAAGAATACCTAAGAAAACCATTGCCTAATCCAAGAACAGAAAGGTCCTTATTTTTTTCTAGAGCTTTATA
This sequence comes from Glis glis, assembly GCA_004027185.1. Classification (NCBI taxonomy): domain Eukaryota; kingdom Metazoa; phylum Chordata; class Mammalia; order Rodentia; family Gliridae; genus Glis; species Glis glis. The sequence goes on from PVJS01038587.1 coordinate 17,184, forward strand.
GTTTTAGCTCTTATATTTAGTTTTTGTTATTTTATTAGTACATTGCAATCATACATCTTGAAGGATTTCAGGATGGTTGACATATACATGCACTCATCAGTCAATTAGCCCTCCCCAATTCCCACCCCCCTGCCTCCTGCCTCCCTGCTTCCTGTTGTCAGCATAGTAGTTGACTTTGATATCATTGTGTATGTCCATCCTGTGTACCAGTTTGTTTCCCTCTCCTTCCCTACCTTCTCCCCCAGTTAGTTGGCCTTCTTCGCTCATCTGAGGTTTTCTCTCTTTGTCTGCAGTCCCTCCTGTGCGGGGTTGTGGCTCATCCTCCCAAGACCTCAGCACTGGGGTTCTACAGGACGGTGCTGGGGGCTTGCCTGCCCCAAGTCCCCAGTGCCAGGGGGAGGGGTTCTCTGGCGGGGCCAAGGGCTCACCCACCCCACGTCCCCAGCGCCGGGGTGAGGGGTTCTCTGAGGGCGGCGCCAAGGGATCGCCCACCCCGCGTCCCAAGCACTGGGAGGTCTCCAGGGGCGGGGACGAGGGCTCGCCCGCCCGCGTCCCCAGTGCCGGGGGAGGGGTTCTCTGGGGGCAGGGCCAAGGGTTCGCCTGCCTCACGTCCCCAGTGCGGGGTGGGTCTCTGGGGGTGGGTCCGGGGGCTGACCCACTGGTGTTCTCAATGCTGGGCCACTGTGGGGGGGCCATGTCTCATCTACCTATGTCCTCAGTTCTGGGGTGTTCCAGGACGGTGTTGGGCTGCTCATGGGGGGCCGTGGCTCGCCGGCTTGTGTTCTCAGAGTTGGGCTGCTCTTGTGTATGGCCACCTCTTCTTTGTCTTTCCTCATTGCACTCGTGGGAGCAGAGGCTCACAGCCCACCCCTTGAAACCATTGTCATTGTAGGTGCGGGTCTGGAATGACTTGGGCTTCATCATGTTCCGGAGTTGATCGGTTTCAATGGTGGTCTATAGTCCCTGTTTTCACAAGGATCTGCTGTCTCTCTGCTGTTGGTCTCCGGGAGTCGTGGTGTAGGCATGGCCTTGCATAGATGGCTCTGTCGCCTCTGCTCTCCACTCACCAGGTGAAATGGGTAGAGTTCTATTTAGCCCCCCACTCTGTCCACTGCCTCGTACTGCGCTGCTCTTCGGCTCTCTTTGTTTTGTTGAGTTTTGTCTGCCCCACTTTTCTTGTTAAGAAGCAGTCTTCCTGCCAGCCGATTTCTGAGTTTCAGGTTGCCGGCAACACACTGCCTCCCTTTATCCCACTCACCCATGTTCTCATTGTTGGGCGACTCAGGGGGGCCATGCCATATCCGTCCATATCCTCAGTGCTGTGGTATTCTGTGCCAGTGCTAGGCTTCTCCAGGGGGGTGGTGTTTCACCTGCTCATTTTCTCCGTGTTGGGCTGCTCCTGTGCCTGGCTGCCTCATCTTTGCAGGGGACTGAAGCTCGTGTCCCACCCTTTGCAGTCATTGCCGTTGTAGGTGTGGATCTCATTCAACTTAGGCTTCATCCTGGTCTGATGTCGACTGCTTTCAATGGTGGACGATAATCGCTGGTTTCACAAGAATCAGCTGTTTCTTTGCTGGAGGATTCCGGGGGCCGCGGTGCTGGCGTGGCTCAGCCAAGATGGCGCCTTTGTCTCTGCTCTCCGCTTACCAGGTGAAATGCTTTGAGCTCCCTACCGCCCTCCGCTCTTTCCACTGCCTCGCACTCCGCTGCATTTTGGCTCTCATTGTTTTGTTGAGTTTTGGCTGCCCTACATTTCTTTTCAAGATGCTGCCTTCCCACCAGCCGAGCTCCGACTTTCGGACCCAGCGACACGCTGCCTCTCGCTGTCCCACCATCTTGATTCTCCACATTTAGTTTTTTGATACAGTTTTGAGATGACTTTTATGTATAAGAGTTTATCTTCATTGTTTTGCATGTGGATGTTTGTCCCTGTGCTGTTTATTGAAGAGTATTGTTTTCTGCACTGAATTGTCTTGGAAGTATGTCAAAGTAAATTGACCAAAAATGTAAAGGTTTACTTCTAGACCCTTAATTCTGAATAGATCCTTAATGTCGATTCCATATGTCTATCCTTATGCCAGTACTGCACTCTTTTTTTTTTTTTTTTGCGGTACCGGGGATTGAACGCAGGGGCGTTCTACCTCC
>PVJS01038588.1:0-19327 GCA_004027185.1 Glis glis
CCTTTTTTTTTTTTTTTTTTTTTTTTTTTGCGGTACCGGGGATTGAACCCAGGGGCGTTTTACCTCCGAGCTTCACCCCCGGTCCTATTTTTTATACTTTATTTATTTATTTATTTATTTATTTTGCAGTACCGGGGATTGAACCCAGGGGCGTTCCATCTCCGAGCTACACCCCCGGCCCTATATTTTATCTTTTATTTTGAAACCGGGTCTCACGAAGTTGCGCGGAGGGCCTCACTAAGTAGCTGAGGCTGGCCGTGAACCCGGATCCTCTGGTCTCTGCCTCCCAAGTACTGGGATTATAAGCGTGCGCCACCACGACCAGCATATATGGGAATCTAACCTCATTGCTGCCTCTAATCTCTAGAGGACACACGGCATATAGTAGTAGCTAAAGCACAGATCTGGGGCCAGGCTGCCGGCGTTCAAGTCCCAGGCTGGCACTTGGAGTTAAAAGCCCTAATGACAAGTTACTTGACTTCACTGCTCCTCAACTTTCTCATGTATTTCATGAGAATTAACAAATATCTACCTCACAGAATTGTTATGAGAATTAAATGAGTTAATATTTACAAAGTACTTAGAACACAGCCTAGCATATAACAGTATTAAATAAATAGATACAATACTATCCGCTCCATTGCTCTATCTCTGTCTCTTAAAACTCCAGAATTTCTTACTTTGGGCTGTGGTTGTACTGGCGGAGGCGATGTTTTTTGGGGGAAGAGGAAAGGTGGCGCAGACATTACGAAAGAATCCCAGCACTCCTTCCCACTGGTCTGTGCCTCTATCAGACAGGGAGGGAAAGAGAGCCAGAAGCATCAGGTGTATTCATCACATTTCTGTTGGCCATGTGAAACAGGTGAAGACAGTGCAGCTGTTTATTTAATCAACATCACAGAAATCTAGGGACATGTGTGACTGCTGTATTCAAATATTTGCAAGGCTGGTATGGAGAAGAGGGAGCATTTAAAATTCTGCGGAACAGCTGCTACTGCCTCCCCATCGCTGAACATGTTTAAGCGGGGTACTGGTGGCCAGGTGTCAAGGATGCTGTAAGAAAGAATTTTTTAATTTAGTCAGATAACTTAAGATTCCTTTACCTCTAAAATTTTGGCAATCCTGGTGTGAGTCACCAAAGATGTTACAACCTAGGTATGAGTCACACATCGCCAACGCGCTGCTGAAGGAGGCACAGAATTCTCTCCTTGCAGTGTTTGGCACAGTACCACAGATCTAAGTGAGGAATTCTAGCCCTCGGGCTATGTATGCCTCAGCTAGGAGTAAAAACTTTTTTTTTTTTTAACGAAGGGAATCTGTTAGCTGATTCCTGATTTCTGTTTATGCCCGACAGATTCAATAAGTCACCCATCCCGGTTGGGACTTGGCAAAAAGGTGTGCATCCGGATTAAGTCTGGGACAGTCCTTCCCGTCAGTGTTCCGAGAAGCCGGACAAGCGCAGATGGCAGTGGGCAGGCAGGGCGAGGGGACGGGGCAGGGTGGCCGGGGCGAGCGAGAGCTGGGCGAGCCCACGCACCGGCAGGCACAGGGACAAAGGCCTGGGAGAGCGCGCTGGACTGGGCGCTGCAAGGAATGACCCAGCCGGGGCCGCGGGGCCGCGCTCTGGCCTGGGATGCGGACAGGCAGCAGCCAGCTGCCCAGCCGCGGCCAGCAGGGAGGGCCCCGAGTGCCGGGGGCGCCGCGCCGGTGCTCTCGGTCCCCGGAGCGCGCTCGGCCGCCGCCCCGCCGAGGAGCCGCGGTCTGCCGGGCCCCGAGCCGCAGCCCGAGGCGGGTCCCGGGACACAGGCCGGCGGCGCACCTGCCGGGCCCCGCACCGCCGCCCCGCACCGCCGCCCCGCAGCCCGCCGCCGCGCTCGGGCGAACCGCGAGCCCCGTGCAGGCAGGACCCGCGCCGCAGCGCTGCCGCCCGCCCGCCCGCACGCCCGCCCGGGTCCAGAGAGCCGCCGCCGCCATCGCGGGCCGCGCGGGCGCCGCTTTACCTGCGAAACCAGCGGGAGCAGCGTCTGCTCCACCGAGCGAGTTCTGATCTCGAGTCCCGAGTCGAAGGCGAAGCCCGACGGGCTGGAGCCGCGGACTGCTCCGGCGCCGGCGGGGCCGGCAGAGGCGGCCATGGCCCTGCGCCCGTGGCGCAGCCCGCTCCCCGCGCCCCTGCGCGCCCGCCCGCCAGCCACTCAGTCCGCCGGTCCGCCGCGGCAGCACTGCACCCGCGCCGCCAAGGCCCCGCCCCCGGGCCCGCCCCCGCCCCGGGCGCCAATCCGCAGCCCGCTCTGCAGCCCCGCCCCTGCACCGGGCCCCGCCCCGGCCCGGCTCCGCCCCCGGCCCCTCGCGGGGGAGAGTTCCAAACACCCCCCGCAGGAGAAACAGGACACCTGAGAGCCTCCCACGGCCACGTGGTCTCTTACACAGGGGACGATCACCCCTACCAAAGTTTCCCATCCTTCTCATAGGTGACTTGTTCTTCAATTCCAAACCCCCGGAAAGATTTCTGGAAACTGCACTGGGTTTGAGACTGTTAGAGCAGTACCAATCAGGTCTGTGGGGCGGCGCCACTACCCTGGGATGCAATCTGACCTGTAATCATCTTCCAGGGCTCCTCAGGAAGGTCTCCATGCCCTGCCCCGCCCGTCCCAAACCCTTATTTTCTGATATATTTCTCACCCTTGGAGTCATATTGAAAATGAAATATTTGGTGATGCAATCGAATAAGGAATATCTGGGTACACACCAAGAATAAGGTGTATCTTTTAGGCTGTTTAGTCTGCAAAAGGGAATTAAACATAGAAAAAGTTTTGTCTGTTCGACATTATTACTTTTAAAAACTACTTTTCAAAAACTTTCTTCAGTGCCAGGTACAGCTTCTTAATAGTCCATTGAGTGAAAAGGCCATCACTGTATATTTCTGACTGAAGTCACTTAAGGCTAAGAATCAGTTCTCTGAGCCCAAACGCAAGCGTACACAAAGCCCCTGCAATGGAAGGTAACACAGAACACTCCTTGCCCTCATGTTTCCAGAAACAAAGTCAAAAGGAGGCTGTCAGAGGCATGCACCCTGTGAAGTTCTAGACTTCAGCAAAGACCCAGAAGCATGGGTAACTGCTTCATGAAGCATCTTATCTGCCAGTGAGAACCTATCCAGGTAGAAAAGAATCTGAGGCTGGCCAGTCCTCTCCTATACTCTGGCCAGGATCATTCCTCCATTCATGTTGGACTGAAGAGCTAGTTGGACACCATCAACTTGAGGAGCCTGAAGCTCTTCCCAGTCACTGTTGAAGTGCTTTGTGGTGCTTCCACATGTTGGCTGAGCTGCACAGCAGTCTTTGGGGTTGGAGATAACCAAGCTTAGACTTTTCTCTTTATGCACAAAGTCAAGTTCCTCAATTCAACTCTTGCCTCTTTTTTTTTTTCCCCTTGGTGCTGGGGATTGAATCCAGGGGCATTCTACCTCTGAGCTACTCCCCCAGCCCTATTTTACTTATTTTGAAACCGTCTAAGTTGTGGAGGGTCTAAGTTGCTGAGGCTGGCCGGGAACCTGCAACCTACGATCCTCCTGTCTCAGCCTCCCAAGTACTGGGATAACAAGCATGCACCACCACTCCTGGCAACTCTTGCCTTCTAATTCTTACTCCTCACCACTTCCTTATCTACCATAAGATCACTTTCCCCAGCACACTGAGGGCTCTGGCTTCAACTGTGGACCCCTTAGACTTATCTTTAAGGTGCCCTGCATCTACTCCCCAGATACACCTCCCTCACATAAGTTGATCAGACTTCAAACAAATTCAATGTAGGCACTGCTGCCCAAGGGAAAGGTCGGATATGAAGCCCGAGAGACAGATGAACGCAGGGATGAGAGTATGGCTAACCATCAAATTTCTCAAGAGACAGGAGGCTGAGTTTACCATTTAACACTAGTAATTTTATTTCAAAATATAAATATTTTACATTTTACAAAGAAGTTACATCAGTAGGTTGTCAAAGCAAGTTAAAGCTAAGAAACAGCATTGTGTAAGAATAAAGAATATTATTGTCATATTTGAATATTCTTTTTTACTTTTAAACCATTGCTCCTTTGCCTGAGAATGTGAAGATACATTTTGAGTTATATAAGTAATTACAACTATATGTTCAATCTTAGTTTCACAATCCAAATGGTATTTGAAATACGCTCCAGTCACCTAAACAAGTAGCACTGCAAAAGACAAAGAAGGGTTTTTCTCTGGGACAGCTACAGTAAGAGTTACACTTTTGGGTCACTACAATACCAAATAATAGGTACTTCATAATAAGCCAAAATGATGTTACTTTAAGATTTGCTTCCATACCTTTCATTTTAAAATATAAAGCTAGAAGAATAGTAAGAGACCAGGTATGGAAAAAAAGAACTCTGGACCTACAGCCAGAATTCTACAGCCAGATTCTAGCCCCTTCCTCTTGTACTACAAACTTAGGGGGAAATCACACACAAAAAAACACTTTCAGAGCCTTCATTGCCTCATCTGCAATGACTGTAATACTGCCTAGCTCACAGGGTTGTTCCCAAAGGTGTCTGAAAACTATAAAGTGCCATACAAAAACATTATTAAAATGTAATTATCAATATATCACCACTGCATCTGCACATCAATGGGTCCTTGAAAAGCTTGCAAAATTAAACACAAACATTGGTTTTACACACCATAGGTGGAAAAGAACCTCTATACTTTTAAGTATAGTTTTGAACAGCAACTATGCTTTCTTTCTAGTATCTCACTCAACTGTGAGAGTTATTAGGGATGGCATGGTACCACGGTAATAGATTCACTGTTATTTCCACTAGAGATATCTTGCTAAAAGAGCTGTAAACTTGATCAAGAGCTTTATTTCCCAAAGGATCCATAATCCCTTGAGATGCTCGGAGGAGAGGAGGAGGGGGTACAATCTATGGTCAAACACAGTCTCTGTCCCCTCTTATAAATTCACAATGTGTCATAATATGTAAAGAACTCTTAGAAGGCCCGGGGGAAGGAAACAAACTCAGTATTCCTCAGTTTTAACTGACTATGGAATCTCCTTACACACACACATTTTCTCATACAACATCTATTAGAATCTCTTGAAACTACTGCTATACAAAACAATTTTGCCAAAAGCTGCTCAACTCTGAGGAAAGGGGAGACCATGAACTCAGAGGAAAAGGGTGCGGGAGTAGGAGTGCACACATAAGGAGTGCACACATATACTCCCAGCTACTTGGGAGTCAGAAAGTTCACAAGTTTGAGGACAGCCTTGGCAACTTAGCAATACCCTGTCTCAAAAAACTTAAAAAGGAGCTGGGCGTGGTGGCGCACGCTTGTAATCCCAGTACTTGGGAGGCTGAGACCGGAGGATCCGGGTTCACAGCCAGCCTCAGTTACTTAGTGAGGCCCTCTGCAACTTAGTGAGGCCCTGTTTCAAAATAAAGAATAAAAAAAATAGGGCTAGGGGTGCAGCTTGGAGGTAGAGTGCCCCTGGGTTCAATCCCCAGTACCAAAAAAAAAAAAAGAAAAAAATTTAAAAAGGACTTGGGGTATAGCTCAGTGGTAGAGCGCTCCTGGATTCAATCCCCAGTACCGCAAACAATATTAAAAAAGAAAAGGACTGTATTCCACTCTGAATTCTGTTACTCTCTGGCTGTGTGTGTGTGTGTGTGTGTGTGTGTGTGTGTGAGTGTATGCACACGTACATATGCACGTGAGACAAGCTACTTTAACCTAGTAGTTTCTTTTTCAAGAAAATGACAGGATTGCCTAATTATCTGCAGCCCATTCTAGCACAGAACCTCTGACTTAGTAAATAAAACACTTGATTTACAATTGTCTTGATTATGCTTAAATTATCAAAAACTGCTTAGTAGCTTCAGACACGTGTATTTTCTTGTAGGTTCTCAATAATATATATATAATATATATATAATATATATATATATATTATATATATATTGTTGTTTGTTTTGCAGAACTGGGGATTGAACCCAGGGGCATTCTACCTCCAAGCTATACTCGCAGCCCTATTTTTTTATTCTTTATATTGAAACAGGATCTAAGTTGCAGAGACCTCACTAAGTAGCTGAGGCTGGCCGCAAACCTGCGATCCTCCTGTCTCAGCCTCCCAAGTACTGGGATTACAAGCATGTGTGACTACACCTAGCTAAATGAATATGTTTTAATGGCCAAATGTGTAAAGACAAGAAATTGATTTTAAAAAAAAGGTACTTGTTCTTAGCTGGAACTAACATCAGGGAGTATGTTACTGGAAGCTATTTCCACTGTGAAAGGGCACTTGAAGACATACTGTAATATTCATTTAAGGGTCTTGGGAAACCCTCAGAGGAGACTGCAAGGTCAGGGCTGGAGTATGGGAAGTCCTGAAGGGTTTTTCACATAAACTCTTAGGTTGAACTCTTTGGATAGCTCCCCTAAATTAATTTGCTCTAATCTAAGCCCTCATGGCCTGAATATTTATGTATATTTCTAACCCAACAGTAACACATTCCTGAAGCACTAATATAACCAAAGTGGGAACTAGAGGTACTAGGAAGTCCTGATAGGTCACACTTTGGTCTCATGTCGAGACCAGAGTTAGCCAGAGGACCTCACCAGCAAGCCCTTAGCAGCCCTTTAACAGGAATAAGCAACTGCCATTTCCAAAGGCTACAGTTGGTCTGAAACAGGGCCTCCGTGTAACATGTCCTGAGTATCTTTCTAGAGTCAAGAGTCAACACACACTAATCTCAGAAGCCAAGGGAAAAATGCCGGCCTCTCACGGAAGAGGGCTTAAGATAACCTGCACTTTTAACAGTCTCTCAGACTGGCATCTAAAGCAGACTAACAGATCACTTCGAGGAACAGAGCATGTGATTCAAGGACTTAGATGACATGGAATTTATGCTGAAAATCCTATGCCTGGTTCTCTCTTGGAAAAGAGAGGAACACATGTGTGTGTAGAGTTTTTATCTCCCTGCACCCCCACATTCAGTTCACAACTGAATAGTGAATGTGAACTTGAAACTAATCTTTAGTACACCTATAAAATGCAAGATACTGTGACAGATTTCTGTACTCAACTTCTACTTCCTTGACACACTATCTGTTCCTAGGGAAACTTCCTCTTTCTGGGTCAAATTATGATTCAGAATTCCGAGACTCTTCAGAACAGGTTATCTGTGAAACTTGAGCTTATGACTACTACCTTTTCATACTAACTGATCTCTATCTGTGACCTGTGAAAATGCTGGAAACCTCTTCCCTGTACCCGAGGGCACTTTCTGGGATGCTTCTCTCTGGTTCTGACCCCCCCCCCCTTTTGCTGGTGAACCTTCCCGGTCCTTAGATGTCACCGTAGCAACGGACCAGTTCAAGTTTCCTGATCAGGACTGTGTAGCACTCTGCGGCACCTCTGCGCCTGATATTTCAGTGATATTACCTCACTGCTGCTAATTTTGGCAGTTATAAACTATTCTCTTAGAGCTCAGAGTTCTCCTCTAAGAACCCGGTATTCATACTAATAATTATCCTGGCAATAGCCATACATTAGCTCAAGTTTAGTTTTTTGCATTATCACTTTACACAGCTAACAGCACTTTGGAGGAACATAATTTGTATATGCACACTAACTCACTGTGTATATTTACCTTTTATGAATGTGTTAATTATAGCTATAAGCTTACCAGCATATAGTTAACAAAAACAAACTTGATTTACTTTCTTAACCCTTTTAATGCAAGTTTTTTAAATTTACTATTACACATGATCTGGCTAAGATTTAAGGTGAGAAAGGCCTTCTTATGGGTTTTCTCATACACTACCCTGTACAGTCCCTGGCATGAAGCCTAGAGTTTAGCAAACTCTCAAGAAATGTACTAATGAACAAATGAATTACTGAATAACTGACTAAAGAAGATAATAAGTTACTTAGTGGTCAAATCTAACGCTTAATGGAATAGCAAATTATGAATGTTGAAGGAGTCATAACAGAAATAAAGAGATTGCATGTATCTACTGTATAACAACGGCCAAAAGACATCATGGTAGCCTGTTCTAGATGGGGTTTTTCTTAAATTGCGTGAATTAATTTAAGCTAATAACTTATTATCACTAACTTTTTAGTGAGATATTTTAGAAAAAATAATGCCTTTTAAATGTTTTTCAAAAAACAAATCTTCAACACTTATCGACCCCTTCCACTCCATAGTCCCTCGCGTGCACACGACTGATGACTGTTCTGAACAGTGGGAAGGGTACAAAGCTGAAGAGCTGGACTCTAGTCCCAGGACAAGTTACCATGCATAACAAATACACAGCAACACCTATTCCAGGCCATAGAGTTGGAGAACCTCCATAGGATACGAGAAGGAATGCTCTATAGTGTAGCAAAGAGTGCTGACTATGCAGTCAGGAAGCTCTGAGAACAAATCTCACGAAACTTCTGACTTCCTGTTGGTCACTTTTCTGAACCTTGGCTTTCCCATCAGTGTGAAACTGTTGCAAGATTTAAAATTTAAAAAAAAGCTACATGAATGCTATGAATGCTGATGTGAAGTGGTGGGAAAATAATATGTGAAAAAAAGACTGTATAAAACGTAAAGCACGATGCTGGTATTGTGGTATCTGAGATATTTTAAAAGTTACAATTCAATTCAGCAAGCATTCATCTAGAGTTGTAAGTGCAAGGCACTGTGCTGACAGAATATATAAATATAAAATTGCACTGCTAAGTAACTAACTGGAAGAGTTCCAAATAATGAAACAGGGATACATTTAACAAATTAGTACCACTACACCTGAGATTTTTCACTTAAAATATTTAAAAGAAAAAACTCAATGACAGCATGACTTCTATCATTTTGTTCCTATTCATAGCAGCTTAGTATTTTAATTTGTCAGCCAAGCTTTAGAATTTTGGCAATACTGTAATGAGGGGTAGAGGGAGAAGGACAAAGAGGAAGAGCTTCAGTTTTTCTGTGTCTCCACTAGTTGCAACATACAGCTAAACATCAATCTCTTACACTTAAGATGTGTTCTTTCTCAAAGAGGGCACAATACATGGTTCCAGAAGAGTACAACTCATTGTTCCTGCTCACACGACTACATATGCCAAAGTGAAAGTCCTCTTCGTTGCAAAGTGACTGTCATAGAAAAGTTGAAGAATTCTTAAAGCAGGAGAAAATGTCATTGTATATACTTTTAATAGCAGGTAGTTTAGAGTTCTTAAAATAACTTTATAAATACATATTATAATAATAGAAATAAAGAGGGAAAATTTCAAGCCATGGAACCAGTGTATAAACTTAAATTTTCAAGTCATCTTAGCAACAATGAAGTAAGCAAGCCACACTTGTGAACTCTCAAGCTGTGTTGTAAAATGCAAAGCAACCCTCAGTGAGTTCTTGCCTTCCAGGTGTTCTGTAGGTAAGGCCAAGAGGCTTCTGTTTCTTTTCTGGGCTCTGCCTGCTAGGCACAGCTGAAAGGACAGAAGGTCACAGCTAAGCTGAACTCACTGTCAAGGTGGGACTTCCTATAGAAACCATGTCAGTGAAACCACATCAGTCTACTGAAGATTTCAAATCTTCAGAGATGTCACGAAAAGTCCTAAAAGAAGAAAAGACAGAATGGTTAGTTTTGCTTTTGGAAAAAGGGGTGGGGGCAATAGTCACGGGCGTAGGGCAAGCATCTAAACAGCTACTATACAACAGGACCTATGTTTATAATCCTTGATGGAATTCTATAGGCACTATTTATTATTTTCACTGAGATAGTTTCAAAGTCTGCTGGTTGTCCTCGGTCTTTACTAACAAGAACCTCAGTTTGTTTGCTGAGTTCATTATCTCCCATCCAAAAAACCATTTCCCTACACTTCCTTGAAACCACATGTGGTCGACCATGAGACTTAAGTTCTACCTGATGAGGTGTAAGTAGAAGAGTTGCACAACTTTGGGGCAGTTTCTTAAAAGAGAAAGCGCTCTCCCCTGGAAATCGACCTTTCTACTGACTGGAAAGTAGACATGATGTTAAAGAGAAAAACACTTAGAGACCAAATATTAAATGCTGAGTGGGAGCCGAGCGTGGTGGCGCAGGCCTGTAATCCGAGTACTTGGGAGGCTGAGACAGGAGGATTGCAGGTTCGCGGCCAGCCTAAGCTACTTAAGTGAGGCCCTCCACAACTTCGTGAGACCCGGTTTCAAAATAAAGTATAAAAAATAGAGCCAGGGGCGTAGCTCGGAGGTAGAAGTCCCCTGGGTTCAATCCCCAGTACCACACACACACAAAAAAAGAATAAAAAATAGGGCTGGGGGTGTAGCTAAGGGGTAGAATGTCCCTGGGTTCCATCCCCAGTCCTGCAAAAAACAAAAGAAAATGCTGAGTGGATAAGTTTTATTAGAAAATAGGAAACCTGATCCAGCAGGGTCCAAGTTCTGAAACATGTGGTTTAGGAAAGAAGAAATAGGGTCAGTCTTTTCATCAAATGCCTTGTACTGCTTCTGACCCATATCAGACACAAGTAAAGTGAATGCTGCTCACTGGCAGGTAACACCTGGGCTGCATGGAGGTGGTCTGCTGAGTGCATGAGGTGCCTGCCTCAGGACAATGGTAGCTAACTTGCCTCGGATACATAATTTACATGCCTGAGCTGTAATGTCACCCAGTCAGGTTAATATCTGCACTGGCAGGCAAATGACCAGGTCAGAGTTTATCAATGAACACGAGTTCTAGCATCCACCCTAGACAAAAGGGCTTCACAAGAAGGCTGGCAGCACATCTGGACGGAGAGAGGCTGGACCCAGATGTTTGTGGAACAGTCATACTAACCCTGGACTGCCCCTCTGCACTTCTTTTACCCAAGTAAGAAATAACCTTTTAGCTTACGTTACGGTTATTTTTGAGTTGTGTTGATAGGAGGTTGTTTTTTGGTCATACACAGCCAAACCTATCTTAAATGATAAAAATATGAAAGACAGTTTATTACTGTCCTTTTTTTTTTCTTTTTGCGGTACCGGGGATTGAATCCAGGGGCGTTCTACCTCCAAGCTACACCCCCGGCCCTATTTTTTATACTTTATTTTGAAACCGGGCCTCACGAAGTTGCGAAGGGCCTCACTAATAGCTGAGGCTGGCCGCAAACCCGTATCCTCCAGTCTCTGCCTCCCAAAGTATTGGGATAACAAGCGTGTACCACCACGCCCGGCCTATTACTGTCCTTTTACATAGAAGTTATACTATTCTTTTTTTTTTTTTATTGCGGTACCAGGGATTGAACCCAGGGGCATTCTACTTCCGAGCTACACCCCCAGCCCAATTTTTTACTCTTTATTTTGAAACAGGGTCTCACTAAGTAGCTGAGGCTGGCCGCAAACCCGGATCCTCCAGTCTCAGCCTCCCAAGTACTGGGATTACAAGTGTGCGCCACCACACCCAGCTCATACTATTCTTTTTATATATATTTTTTGCCCCAATACTAGGGATCAAACTACTAAGCTACATCCCCAGCCCGTTTTTTCTATTTTATTTTGAAACAGAGTCTGGCTACACTGCTGAAGCTGACCTCAAACTTGTGATCCTCTGGCAAGGATTACAGGCTTGTGCCACCATGCCCAGTTATATTGCTCCTTTATAACCATCCCAATAATTAGGAATACAAAAAAAAAAGACTTAAAACATTTTTCAAAACAATTTTAATGTCTTCAAATTATATTAGTTTGTGGCCACATCACTATAATATGTTGTTCCTTCTTAAATTTTTTTGGTCATAGTCAAATAAAGCTAATTTCATTTTCATACCAATAACCAAGTATTGATTATTATAAACAAATTGCTCTAAATTTTCATTCAAAATAGAGCTGAAATAGAGCACAGAATTAAGTGTTCTGAAACTTCAGAGAATAGCTCACAATGGCAGAAACAAAAGAGGGCAAAGAGTTTTCATTAAATACTGTCACCTAAAAACTTATAGAGCAAATGATCTGAACTTCAAATGCAATTCTATACTCATGCCAAGGCCCTGACTTCTTCTGTCTTCTCAATTTTTCAGTTTATATAAATACATAGGTGGGTTAGATAGGCAGGGCAGAGATAAATTTAAGACTAAATTTCTGTAACACAATGAAGAAAGTACTTCAAGGTCAAGAGGAGCACAAGTAAAATGTCACAGGAGGGAGATTACATTCAAGGATGCTCAGTTATCTCAAGTCTCTTTCAAGGACGGTGCCCTAAGCATGACTCTGATTAGCACAGCTCTACTTTCAAAGAACAGCTCTGTGAAATAGGTAAACTTACTGGCTATGGCTCCTGGGACGTTGAAAGGGTTTATGTGTGACATGACTAAACCCACCATGTTAAAAATATGCTGGAAGGTCTAAGAACTGGGATGAATGTTGTTTCCTTAAATATTTTTGTTTTCAAAAACATCCAAAAATGAAGATTCCTCCTTTCCTTCCTTCCCTTCCTCCCCTTCTTCTTTTCTTCCCTCCCTCCCTTCCTTCCCTCCCTCCCTTCCTTCCTTCCCTCCCTTTTCTCTCGCAATTCTGTGAAGCGCTGGAACATTTTAACAACCAATAACCAAAACCTGTCCAATACTACAAAACATTTTCTAACATGAAACAGGTTTCTGAATTCATCCTCTGACATCTTAAAACTTTTTAAGATATCTGAATCTATAACTATTCATTTCTTTTAAATTATGAATGAAAATTTCTGCCTCAGGGCAAAGATGCATGAAATAAGATTAAGGCTGTGGTTAGCCCAGCGACTGCTCCCTGTTGTCAAGTAAGCTCAGCTGTAACCCTGCAATGCATACCTACTACTCAATGCTGCCCCCAGGCCAAGAAAGCCTGCAGCCGGTTTCAGAAGAAAGAAAACAGAGGGAAAGAAGCTTAGAAAACAGTTACCAAGAATTTTCCATCTCAGTGTTATCTCTAGTTGTATAGGGTATCAGTGGTGGTGGTAGTGGTGTGTGTGTATAAGTAAAACCCACTGAAGTAACACTGATCTTGAACAAACCTCCAATTATTTACAAGAAAACAAAATTCATAACCTAGAGATGTAGAACTGATTTGTTTCTGGCCTATTCAAGAGGCATAGCTCTAACTAATCAGCGAGGTTCATAAAACTTTCTGGATAAGGAAGAAACAAAGGGATAAACACTGCATTCCTGCTATTTCTAAAAGTGTTACCTGGGGGCGTAGCTCAGTGGTAAAGAGATTGTCTAGCATGCATGAGGTCCTGGGTTTAATGCGCGGCAGCAATCAATCAATCAATCAGTGAATAAAGTGTTTAATGTCCTACATAAACCATCTAAACACAGTATTCTTTCCCAAACAACAAGGATTATTATGCTCCTAAGAACCACAGTTGTAGAATTTCTCTGCTAAGAGTAAGCAGTACAGAACAGGACCCCATGTGGTTAGGGATTTGAATAAAAGACCTTTGTTAACATTCTATACCTATTCTAAGAGCAACAGGGGTAGTGCGGTATAGCCTCTCACTTACCATCCCTTGCTCCTTGAAAATATTTCAGGATCTGTTTCCCTCAAAGTTTCAATGAGACTCGCAAATTCATTCTACCCCCTCCCACTTCCTCCATGGAAATGTTTCAATCTGTTCTGATTTAATAATTCAAGACTTGTTGACTCCCAGCCTGTGGGAGCTAGATAGAATGGGACTTAGAAGGGACTTAGAAGGGAAGAAGAAGAAATCTTTAGATGGACAAAGGTGACCTAACTGAGGGAGTTGGGAGGGGGGTGGAGGGAAACACACTATAGCACATGATGTACATACACAAACCTGTAAGACTCAATCACTATCCGGAGCATGAAAGGGAGGGAAGGGGGAGGGAAGAGGTGGGATTGTGCAATGTGTGCATGTTATATCAAAATGTATAATTACAATGCACCAATAAATGAACATAAAAAAAAGAAGTAGAACATCCCTAGGTTCAATTCCTAGAACCAAAAAAATTAAATGAATAAATAAATAGATAAAAAGCCTTAGCCAGGTGTGATGGGTGCAATGGTGCACACCTGCAATCCCAGTACTTGGGAGGCTGAGACAGGAAGATCTCTAGTTCAAAGCCAGCCTCAGCAACCTAGCAAGACTGTCTCAAAATGAAAAGGGCTGGGAGTATACCTCAGAGGTAGAAAGTCAAGGAAGAGGAGGAGGAGGTGGAGGAGGTGGAGGAAATAATACATAAAATAAAAAGCCTTAACAGAGTGATTTAACTTACTTAGTTGTTTCCACAGAGCTGAGGATGCACTTCCTAAACCTGCAGAGCACAGGTACAAACCTCTGTAGCAGAGCAGAAAGTATCATTGCTACGCAAAACCCTTGCCTTCCAAACATTTGTTGCGAAGTTCTAAAGCTAATGTTTACTATGCTTCACCCTGTTTTTTTTTCTTAATCAGCCTCAGGGTTATAATGCCAAAATCTTTTATTTTTTATTTGATTTGCTTTTGGTTTCACTAATCTATGAACTCATTAGATTCTCACTGAGTACTCTCTATGTGCCAAGCCCCAGGTTAGGAATGATACAATAGTGCTAAATAAGCTAGACATTGTTCCTAACTCAAAAACCTTCCTAACTAGTGTGGAAGATGACAAACACACACTTACAAAATAGACGTTAAAATTTTTAAAAATAAGCCTAGCATGGCAGCGCACACCTGTAATCTGAGTACTTGGGAGGCTGAGACAGGAGGATCACATCCAGCTCAGCAATTTAGCAAGACCCTCTGCAAATTAGTGAGACCTTGTTTGAAAATGAAAAAATAAAAACAGGGCTGGAGTGTAGCTCAGAGGTAGAATGAACCTGGGTTCAATCTCCAGAACCAAAAAAATAAAATATAATGAAATATGCATTAAGTTCCAATAGAAGTGTAAGATGCTACAGGGATACACAGCATAGACTTCTACCTAGTCCAGAGCTTCAGTAATGCTTCTCAGAAGACAGTACTTTGACTACAAACCATGATACAGGGCTTGGTTACAGAGAGGACACAACATGTGCTGACTTCAGGAAACTAAACCAAGTTCAGTATGGCTGGAAAACAAAATGCAAGGCAGGCATCACAGAGAGATGGATCTGGAGAAACAGACAAGAAAAAAAGCATGAGAGTCTGATGGCCACACTGAACTTCATCTCTAAGGTTGTAAGAAGCCACGTGGGGGGCCGGACGTGGTGGCGCACGCTTGTAATCCCAGTACTTTGGGACGCGGAGACCCGGAGGATCTGGGTTCGCGGCCAGCCTCAGCTCGCTCGCTCTCTGTCTCTCTCTCTCTCTCTCTACTTCATGAGACTTGGTTTCAAAATAAAGTATAAAACATAGGGCTGGGGGTGTAGCGCGGAGGTAGAACGCCCCTGGGTTTATTCCCCGGTGCCGCAAAAAAAAAAGAAGCCACGTGGGAATTTGAGCAGCAGAGGACCACAGAATGAGTGCTCAGGACCACCAGAAAGGCTGCACTGTGCAGAACAGATGGGAGGGAAGCAAGACTTAGAGGCAGGCAAGGAGGAACCAGCGAAGAGGCTGCTCAAGAAAGTCCGGCATGGGTCCTACCTCTGGGAATAAAGAGGATGGGCAGATTCAGGAAATTTTAAGTAGCAGAATTTTTAAGTCAAGAGTAAGTCAACTATACTCCTTTTCCAACTCCAGTTTTTATTTCCCCCTCATTTTCCAGACTAGAATGACAGGAAGTGTACTCCAGCTGAATTTTTAAGGCTAATGTACAGGTCTGCAGAGTGGGGATGTTTTCTGGAGAACATCCTTGTACTCATTCTGCAAAGACAGAAAAGCAAAGCCAGGGGCAAGGGCACACACCTGTAGTCCTAGCTACTAAAGGCTGAGGCGGGAGGATCACTTGTTTACAAAGGACTTCATGTTTACAAAGTAGGACGTGTTACACCTTAGTTTAATTATGAAATAATTTTTATAAGAGATACTTTTCATTGACTATTGGGTATTTAATTATGAAAGATATTCACAACCAGGTTAAGATTAACACTTTTAAAAACAGCTAAAATTACTAATAATTCAAAAGGAAAAGCTGATTTCCTCAAGGACCCCATTCCAGTTGTCACCTTCAGTACTGGACAGTGTGACAGAGGGCAAAGGAAAACTTTCTTTGGAAGTACAGCTCTCCTGGAGGAGTGTCTGAGATAAGCGCTCACCCTCTTGCAGGTTGTCCCGGACTTTAACAGTCAGAGATTGCTGCTGAGTTTTGGGTAGAAGTGAAACAAGCATATCAAATCAAGACTGGCCGGGCGTGGTGGCGCACGCTTGTAATCCCAGTACTTTGGGAGGTAGAGACCGGAGGATCCAGGTTCGCGGCCAGTCTCAACTCGCTCGCGCGCTCTCTCTCTCTCTCTCCCTCCCTATCTCTCTCTCTCTCTACTTAGTGAGGCCCTCCACAACTTCGTGAGACCCGGTTTCAAAATAAAGTATAAAAAATAGGGCCGGGGGTGTAGCGTGGAGGTAGAATGCCCCTGGGTTCAATCCCCGGTACCACAAAAAAAAAAAAATTAAGACTGATCATCCTGTCCATAAGTCAAGAAAGTACTCTACGATGCAAGACGACAGGTGTGCTTCTGCATCCACCTCTCTCAGCGGTGAGAAGCAGAGAAAGGGGTCTTCCCTCCACAACCTCTCCACAACCTCTCTTCCCTCCACAACCTCTCTTCATGGTGAATGCGTGTTCATCTCTCTGAAAACAAATAGTAGCACACAGAAACAGGCTTGCAAGTGTGTCTTTTCAGCCACTGGTGCCTGCATCTGCAATTAAGAGGCATCTGCCTAATGAAATGCGAACACCCACCCTCTACTGCTGTCACACTGGAACAATCTAAGAGTTCCTAAATGAAGCCAAGCTGTCTTGTAGCTCCTGCTGCTGTACATACTACTCTTGCCTCACAGCCCATTCATTCCTTCAGGTAGTAACTGAGCATATTCCAAGTACAAAATGCTATTGACAGATATTGTAGATACACCTGTAATTCAAATATAAAAGAGATAAATCAAGTGTATAAATGAAAGCTGTGCAACAAAGGATAAGTACAAGATGCGATCTATAAAAGCATTCAACTAGCAGGAGTGATGCAACATAATCTTGGGGCGGGGAAAGCGTCTCTGATGAACTGACATTTGAGTTGCGATCTGAAGAATGATTAGGAGTCAATTAAGAAGGAAAGATGGGGTCTGTCCAGATAGAGAAAGCAGCATGCAGACGGGCCCAAGTGGGATGGTGCCTGGAGTATGTGAGGCTCTGATGAGGGCCAGGATGGCTGTGGCTCAGACGGCAAAGCGAGAAGCACCGCAGCAGACGGAGGCAGGCCCAGGCCAGTCATGCACCGCAGCCCTGCTGGCCACATCAAGCATGCTGATCTCCTAAAAAACATTGTTGGTAAGAGAGGTTCACTGTCAGATATGCTTGCATCCTGAAAGACCAGCATGGAGCAGGACTGGAGAAGAGTAGAGAGGAGGTTGAGAGATGAGCCAGGAGACCACGGTGACTGCAGCAGTGCCATGAGAAGTCTAAGTGACCCCACTGAGACCAGCGAGGCAAAGAGAGTTAATACTGGCTGAAGTTAACACTGGGTAAAGGTGGTGAATGAGGACACAGGAAGTAATAAGGATAGCCACATGGCAGAGGTGACAGAGACCTAGGAAACATAGGAGAATGCAGTATTTCTCTGGGGTGTGGGTGGAGCGGTTAGGGACAGCAAAAGCAGAGAAAGAGCCTTAGCTGAAACACACCAGCCTGCTTGCTTCTCAGCTGTGAATCCTCTCTAAGCCCTGATATTCATCTAAACAACTTGGGAAACGAGAGGTCCTAATCTCATAAGAAAACATCGGACAGATTAAGAAAAATAAGATAACACAGTGTGTGAAGCTTTTATCACAGGATTTAGCACACAGTAAGTCCCAGTGTTAGCAGGGGTTGTGTTTGTTACCACTTAAGAGGTCATTTAAACTTCCCATTAAAGAGAGGTACATGGAACACATTTCCTTCAGGCTCTCAAAAACACCATCAGAATGCCAGGAAGAGTGTTTTTAAGGCATAAACCCGTTGGGGAGGGGGTGGATCTAAGAGGCAAGAGCAACAAATTTTCAGAATGTGGAAAGCGGATGGACAGCTGTTATGACCTTACCCTGAATAGCTGAATCCTATGCCAGTAGTGGAAGAAGCCAAAAAACAATCTGATTTATTCAGCAAAATCTCCCATAAGGTTCAGGAACTGGTGACATAAACTCTGGAAGTGAGGGGTGAAGTGGGGCTAAGCACAGGACTGCTTTACATTGCCTAAAAAGCAGTAAGACACCACTTTAAAAAAAAAAAGTTGCCAGGCGTGGTGGTGCACGCCTGTAATCCCTGTACTTGGGAGGCTGAGACAGGAGGATCACAGGTTCGAGGACAACCTCAGAAGTTGTGAGACTTGAACCAACCTAGCAAGACCCTGTTTCCAAATAAGAAATAAAACTGGGCTGGGGGTATAGCTCGAAGGTAGAATGCCTCTGGGTTCAATCCCCAATACCACATACATACATACACATACACACACACACACACACACGTCTAAAGGTCAGAGACAGAAGTCAAGAAATACATTCTCCTGCTGGTGTTGAAGAAGCAAAACACAGTATGAACTACCTATGGGGAGAGGCAGCCCCTAGAGGACAGGAGACAAAAAGGACAGCACTCGCCGGACAGGATCAGAGGACTCCAGGAGAGACTGCTCAAGGAAGATAAACTTCTAATACACCCAATGCAACTGAACACACCAGAAAAAACAAAAGCTCCTGGCAAAAAGCGTAGGGTTAGATTAGTTATAATACACAGAAAACAAAGCAAATAAAAAATAGTATGTTTATTAACTCAAGAGAAAGCAGAAAGTTGTATAGGTAAATAAATATACACAGAATATAGAAAAGGCTCAAACACGAAGATAATTTACAAAGTCTTAATAATATAAAAACTGAATACTGATCTACCCGACGTCACAGTCTTAATTTTACTGGAAGGAAGGGGAAGAAAGAGTTTCTCACCTTCCAAATGAGAATCATGATAGTTGATACCAACACGTGATCAAAGTCCAGATACAAACTTTAAACTTTTTTTTTTCTTTTGTGGTACTGGGGATTGAACTCGGGCAATCTACCTCCAGGCCGTAACCCCAGTCCTATTTCATTTTTTAATTTGAAACAGGGTCTCACTAAGATGCTGAAACTGGCCTCAAACCTGCAATCCTCCTGTCTCAGTCTCCAACTTTTTTTTTTTTTTTTATGTTTTTATTGGTGCATTGTAGTCTC
>PVJS01038589.1:0-19327 GCA_004027185.1 Glis glis
AGTCCCAGGTTCTGACTGCACGTGGAGGGTCAGAGGAACCAGTAGCTGGTCGAACGGTCTAAGAGCTGGAGTCTTAGGATTGAAGCAACCACTAATTCAGTCCCAGTCCAAGACGTGAAGATCAGAAAGCTTCTTCGGAGAAAAGCGGAGCCGGCGGCTGACGATCTCAGGAGAGAGCAGATCTGCTTTCCTCGGAACGCGTCGCGCACACGAGTCGCTTCTCCCTTTTTATCTAAGTCCGCACCTATCAGAATTCTACTGCCTACATTCAGGGCAGGGCTTTCTCTTTAATCTGCTGTTACACACCCAAAATCACATAATCTTGGGTGTGTCATGATCAGGTCAAGTTGACAACTTAGATTAACTATCACAGGGCCTCACTAGGTAGCTGAGGCTGGCCGCGAACCTGCGAACCTGCAATCCTCCAGTCTCAGCCTCCCAAGTACTGGGATTACAAGCGTGCGCCACCACACCCAGCGTTTGTGACAGGTTTTCTGAACACCTGCTGTGGGGCGGCTGCTGGGACAGGAAGACCTGGAAGACCAGGGCCCTGACCTCCTCCGGGAGCCCCGGGTCGGTGGAAGAGGCGGACAGGAGCCAGGCAGGGCCCCGGCCTGGGTGGGCTGCAGGTAAAGAGAGAACAGAGGAGCTGGCTGGCCCGAGGCCCCGGCTGAGGTTGGGAACAGGGACGCGGCGCAGAGGGGTGACGCTACGCAGAGACGTGCAGGGCGCCAGCTCCCGTGAGGTGCAGTCACAGGGGTGTGCAGGCTCCCACCTCCTGTCTCCCCATCTTGAACCTCTGCAGCGCCTGACCCGCCCCCCCATCAAGACCTAGACCACCCTCCGTGAACATCGCTGAGAGAATGAATGAATGAATGATGCGCTCCAGAAGGTTCTGTGATGGCGGAGCTGGCCCGGGGGAGGCTGTGTTGACAGTAAGAGGGCATCCTGAGCTGGGCTGGGGCCTCCCTGCTGCCTGGAGCTGGCCCCGACCCCGGCGATGTGACCACCTCGGGCTCTGTCCCGGCCCCTCGCTGCCTCTGCCAGCCCGGGCCAGTTCACTAGTGTGCGCACTGCACAAATCTCCGTGGAGCACCCACTAGAGCCAGGCCCCGCTGTTGGTAAACAGAGAAAACGACGTCCCAGCCTGAGGAGCCACGCTGGTGTGCAGAGACAGACAAGAAAAGAAGAAATCGTTAAACCGGGTCTCTGGAGGCGGCAAGGGACGCAGGAGGAGACGGGCAGAGCGGACGGCAGAGCTTGCGGCGGCGCTTCGGCAGGTTCGAGAAAGGATGCCCAGGACAAGTGACCGCCGTGCAAAGGCCCTGAGGTGGGTGTGGCAGAGAGCAGCAAGGAGGCCCGGGCTGGGCCGGAGGGAACCAGGAGGATGGGCAACGGTGTCAGGCCTCATCGGCCATCAAAGCTGAAAAAACCCACCACACCTGGACTTCAGCCCGGGGAGACGCGGTTCCAGCTTCTTACTCCACAGCAACTGTGGCGTCCATCTTCAAGGTCACACCCAGACATCCTCCCCGAACCACAGAGCAGAGAGGCGAGGGGAAACCCAGTCCGCCCCGGGAGACCAGGCGAAGATGCTCCAGGTATAAAACAGGGCACGTGGCAGCTGGTGGCACCCAGGCCCAGCAGCACAGACCTGGCACCGGCCCGCCGGTTCCTCAGCCCTGCAGGCAGCAACGCGGGTCCCGCAAAACCTCCCCCACACCTGTCTCCACTGAGAGCCACCTCGCTCTGGACTGCGTGTGACCTGGCGGCCTGCGTGGGTGCAGGGCTGTGTCGGGGTCGTGAGCGTGGGAGCTCACCCCGATTCTGTGTTTGCACTATTTCCACAGCACGGGGATAAAGGCGCTCTCAGCCAACTCCAGGACCCGGCAGTGTCTCCTTTTCAAAGGTCTGCTCTCAGGCGAGCCCCGTCAACGCGGTCGTGGGCGATGGGACCCGTCAAGGGTCCTGCAGGCCCGTGACTTGCTCTGATTGCATCATTATTATTATTATTAGACGAGTTCTTAGAGCAGTTTTTGGTTCACTGCAAAATTGAACAGAAAATACAGAGTCCTCAAAGACCACCTTCCCAAATACACGGTTTCCCATATTATTAACATCTTGGCATTAGTGATTTATTAGTATTAGTATATTTATTGCAATGGATGAGCCAATATGGGGATACACACACACACACACACAGTTGTTTTTGCTTGTTTGTTTATTTGGTACTGGAGATTGAACCCAGGGGCATTCTACCTCCAAGCAAAACCCCCAGCCCTTTTTAATTTTTGTTTTTTTTTTTTTAAACAGGCTCTTGCTAAGTTGCTGAGGCTGGCCTCTAACCTGTGATCCTCCTGTCTCAGCCTCCCAAGTACTAGGATTACAAGCCTGCGCCACCACACCTGGCTTCATATATACATTATTATCTGTGTGTGTGTTACTGGGGATTGAACCCAGGGGCATTCTACCTCTGAGCTCCACCCCCAGCCCTATTTTTATTCTTTACTTTGAAACAGGGTCTCACTAAGTTGCAGGGGGCCTCACTAAGTAGCAGAGGCTGGCCACAAACCCAGATCCTCCGGTCTCAGCCTCCCAAGTACTGGGATTACAAGCGTGCGCCACCACGCCTGGTTTATACATTATTATTAACTGACGTTCACAGTTTATGTTAGGGCCACTCTTTGGTACATTCTGAGTTTGGACAACTGTGTAAGTGTCCTGTACCTAGCATCACAGTATCACACAGGATACTGTCACTGCCCTGAAGATCCCCGCGCACCGCCCATCCAGCCCTCCCTCCCGCCAGCCCTGGCAGCCTGACCTTTTCCTGCCTCCACAGTCTCGCCTTTTCCAGAACACCTCAGCAGTGGAGTCGGAGCCCCTTTCCAGCCTGGCTTCTCTCACTCAGCGACGTGTGCTGGAGGCTTGTATTGGACAGGGTTCTCTAGATTAACAGAATTCACAGAATGAGTATATTTGAAAAAGGTATTTATCAGATGGGCTTACAGTTTGAAGCAATGTAGTCCTGAGTTCCGACTGCACGTGGAGAGTCAGAGGAACCAGTAGCTGGTCGAGCGGTCTAACAGCTGGAGTCTTAGGATCGGAGCAACCACTAATTCAGTCCCAGTCCAGGACGTGAAGATCAGGAAGCTCTTCGGAGAAACGATGGTGAAGTTTCAGTTCGAAGGGCTGGAGGCCGACGATCTCAGACAAGAGCAGAAGATCAAGAAGCTCTTCAGAGAAATGATGAAGTTCCAGTTCTAGGAGCTGGAGGCTGACGATCTCAGGCGAGAGCAGATGCGTTTTCCTCGGAAAAAGTCACACACTCTCTACACGGCTTCTCCCTCTTTTATCTAAGTCCTGCACCTATCAGAATCCTGCTGCCTACATTCAGGGCAGGGCTTTCTGTTTAATCTGCTGTTACACACCCAAAGTCACATGATCTTGGGTGTGTCGTGATCAGGTCAAGTTGACAACCTAGATTGACTATCACAAGGCTCCTCTGTGTCTTGTCATGGTTCAATAGCTCAGGTTTTTTCCATGTTAAATAATATTCCAGACGGGTGTGGTGGCGCATGCTTGCAGTCCCAGTACTTGGGAGGCTGAGACAGGAGGATCCGGGTTTGTGGCCAGCCTCAGCTACTTAGTGAGGCCATCCGCAACTTAGTGAGACCCTGTTTCAAAATAAAGAATAAAAACTAGGGCTGGGGTGTAGCTCGGAGGTAGAATGCCCCTGGGTTCAATCCCCATACCACAAAATAATAATAATAATAATAATAATAATAATAACGATATTCCATTGTCTAGATGGACCACTGTTTCTTTATTCATTCACCTATTGAAGGACATCTGGGTTGTCCCCAAGTTTGGGTGATTATGAACCAAGATGGTGTAAAGTTGTTTAAAACTCAGCCAGTGCCGCGGATACCACCCGCAGAGGAGTCGCTAGCCACCCAAAGGGGTTCGGGTGGAGGAGGGGTTTGGTGGCCTCAGACCCCTGGGCAGCGTGAGGCCAGGGTAGGGCACGCTCGGGAAGGTGGGCTGTTCTGCAGTTGGGTGGACAGGGAGGCTCCCAGGAGCCCCCCCTTATCATCTCAGCCTTGCCGACAGGGCCCCAGCAGGGCAGGGAAGCCGGGCAGTGACAAGCTGCAAGGAAGGAATGACTCCCCGGCCACGGTTGTCACCTGTCTGCTGTCCCCGCGCAGGCAGGGAGCATGCTTCCCCACGCACTGACCCAAGCAGGAGCCCTCAAACCCCGGCCTCGCCCTCTGACCCCCGCCCTGCACGCCCTGCACCGGGAACAGATGAGCACGGGCGGAAGCCGCGCGGTCCCTGGTGGCCGCCTCACCCGCCGCAGGGCCATCCCTGGGCGGCACTGCCGGGCCCATCTGGGTCAGCCCCGCAGGGAAACAGGAAGCTCGGGACAAGACTCTTCACCTTCCTCTCATTGTCACTGCTCCACCGCGCTTCCCGCCGCGACGCCATCCGGCGTCTTCACCTCTCCCGCCGCCCCCATGCACGGGGGAGGCAAGGGGGCGTCAGATACTCAGACCTTGACCACAGCCTGGCCTTTTGGGGTAAACCCAGGGGCTTTCCAAAGTGTCGGGGAGCAGGCCCTGACATGGAAATAGCCCCACGAAATGTCTCCAGCCTGCGGTGACAGAGGGACCCCCCACAGAGGGCCAACACTGGGGGCTCCGGTGCCCTGCTGACCCGGGGGACCCTCAACCAGCGGGGGTATGCCCTGAGCAAAACAGCCGTAAGACCCCCGATCTGTGTGGCCGGTGACCCACTCGCCGGCTCCCGTGTCCCACCTCCAGCAGGAAGCGCGGTGCTGGGACCTGCGGACACTTGGAGGGGAAGGGGGCCCAGCCCAGGGCACGACGCAGGATTTGCTGCAACCCTGAGGTGGCAGAAACCGTGCTCCTGGACGGGAGGTCGGAGGGGAGGAGGGCGAGAAGAGAGGTGTTCCGGGAGGCCGGTCCAGAGCCCGGAAGGTGGCAGGAGCTGTCCCACCTCGCCATGCCTGCTGACACTCATGCACAGTACACACAGGCACACACATGTGACCACACACAGAGATGCTCGGGGACGTCCCCCTGGGAACTCAGCGCATCCTTGTCACCTTTGGGATGTGCAGGGCCAGCTGGGCTCTGCGCGCCTTTCCCACCTGCAAAGGCGATCTCCGGGGACAGAAGTTCCCAGAGTCCGTCCAGCCAGATGTGCTGCCACCGGGCATACTCCTTGCGCCCCACTGTGCCCTTCCCTGGGTCCCCTAGGTCTATCCAGTGTGAGCACAGGGACAGGAGGGAAGCCAGGCCCTGTGGAGTCCAGGACCCACATATCCAGGAAGGAAACTGAGGCACTGTCCTCACCCCTCGCACCTGCGTAGCGTGCACAGGGACCCTGGCCCCGAGCACCTCCTGGGGAGGACGTGGCTCTGGGAGCAAAGGAGGAGGAGGGCTGGGTGAAAGGGACTCCCAGCAGAGCAGCAGGAGCAGCGAGACTGAGGACGTCGGTGGCAAGTGAGCACCGAGGATGGGCCGCCCCCACCCCAGGCCTCCGACGCTGTGTGGCGAGCTCAAAGGGGTCCGCGTGGCTGGGATGTCCCGAGCCCCACATGCTATTGAGTAGAGAAGACGAGCTTCCCCCAGAATCTCCCATCTGCAAGTGACAGAGCCAACGGAAGCTGGCTATGGCCCAAAGGAGAGAGCTGATTGAGGTAGAACGGCTTCAGGCATAGCTGGCTCCAGGAGCCTGACAGTAGACCTGGGGTCTCCCTCCCTCCACCTGCAGCTCTGCTTTCCTGTGTCGGGTCGTTCACAGGCCGACTCTCTCCTCTCTCCTTCTAGTCCAAGCCATAGGGACCCCCCCCCCCAAGAGTTGGAACCCAAGTCCTGGGTCGACATTCCCTGGCTCTTACTACCCCAGCTTGAGCCAGGCGTCCACTTCTGAACCTAGGGGCGGAGCCAGCCCCATCTCTGGCACTGAGAGTGGGGTGCAGGCGTGGCTCCCTCCAGGAAGAACAGGGCGCCGTGGCCAGCAGCAGCTGGGACAGACTTTGGCAAGCCAACATCACAGGCATCCACAACTGCAGGCACCGCAGAGGGGGCAGTACGGGAACATTCTGGAAGGAAGGCAGGGAGGGTTCCGGTTTGGTTCCATCTATCTGTGTGGCTGGGGCAGTCCCCGTGTCTCTCTGCCAAAGCACGATCGTGGGCCACCTTGGTCTGCTTCGGGGTTCATTCTGTTACCTCGTCATGTAACGACCCACCCCAACCTCAGCGCGGCCGATCGTTACTCCTCTGGAATTCCTAGGCTGGGGAATGAGGGCAAGGCACAGCCGTGACGGGCGCCTCTGTTCAACAATGTTTGATCTCAGCTGGGTGAAGAACTTGCTGTCTCGACCGGGTGTGGTGGTGCACACCTGTAATCCCAGTACTTGGGAGACTGAGACAGGAGGATCGCGAATTTGAGGCCAGCCTCAGCAACCTAGTGAGACCCTCGGCAACTTACAAAGACCCTATATAAAAAAAAAATTAAAAACAGGGCTAGGGATGTAGCTTGGAGGTAGAATACCCCTGGGTTCAATCATAAAAAAGAGAGGTAAAAGGAAAAGAAAAGGCAAATCTAAGAACCTGCTGTCTCTAACCCTTCCACTCAGACCCGGTGCCCAGCTGGGGCCTTTGTCATGGAACTCGGCTGGTGCTGTAGGAGCCCCGGCCGTGGACTCTTCAGGGGACTTGGACTTCGTCCCAGCGAGGTCACCCGAGGAGTGGGACCGCACAGGCCGAACCAGGAGCCAAGAGGGAGCAACCAAAGCCAAAGTCGCCTGGAGGCCTCTTACGACCTAGCCCCAGAAATCCCACGCGGCGTCACCCCGCTGTCCTCGGTTGTGGAGTAGGCACAGGCCACCAGATGCAAGCACGTGGGACGCAGACCTCACCTGATGACAGCAGTGTCCGAGAATTGACAACCACAGCCTTTTGTGTTGTTGTTTTGGTGTGTGTGTGTGTGTGTGTGTGTTACTGGGGATGGAACCCGGGGCATTCTACCTCTGAGCTACACCCCCAGCCCTTTTAATTTTTTATTTTGAAACAGGATCTTACTAAGTTGCTGAGTCTCACCAAGTTGCTGAGGCTGGCCTCGAACCTACGATCCTCCTGTCTCAGCCTCCCAAGTACTGGGATCACAGGTGTGCACCGCCGCACCCTAATGGCAGCCATGTTTTAAAGCCATCTCGGGCTCACAACGAATAATCTGGGAGTTCTCGGCTGCTGTGATCCCCGGGGACACCTGGCGATGCCTGGAGACATTTTCAGTTGTCACGGCTAGGTGTGCGTGTTTGGGGGTGTGAATGGCATCTGGGGGCAGAAGCCTGGGTGTTGCCAACCATCCCCAAGGCTCAGGGCAACCCCCAGCACCCACACATCGTCCTGCCCCAAACGTCAACGGCGCTGCGGTGACAGGCCCTGGATGTGGGCGCCTGGTGTGGCCCTTGCTCAGGCCACAGCCGGCTCTCTGAGTTTGTCCCTAAGGCTGGGGCGTAGGAGGACAGTTCTGAGGAGCAAGATGGCCCCCGCCTGGGCTGAGGACAGGGGCTCTTTGGAAGCCCCGTTCTGTCCCCGCCTGAGGCCCTCCTTTCCTTGAGGGAGCCGGGGCTGACGGGCTGGGAGCCGCTCATGGCGGTGGTCAGAGCCTGGGTAGACTGACTGCAGCATCGCCGCACCCTCACCCGGGTACCGTGCAGCCCGACGCTGGCCCTGGTTCGCTCCCACTTGCCCTCCTCTGTGCCCCGCCCCAGGTTCCCATGGAAATGCCAGCCGTGCTCGCCGCCCGCAGCCTTGCGGGGCCCTGCTCCGGGCAGCTGCCCCAGCCCCGCGCGTACATTGCTCCATTTTTGGAATTCTTTGGGAGTGAGAGAAGCCCGGCTGTCAACAGAGCTCTGTTCGCAGAGGCCGACACAGCAGAGACAGAGGCCAGCTATTGTCCGGGTCTAGGAATGTGCCAGAAGGCCAGCCCGCACAGTGCAGCCCTAGACCGGGCCTCTGCGTGCACAAGGCACCAGGCAGCCCGGCCATCCCACGGCGATGGTGACCATACTTCTAGAGGCCGGACTGGCCTCCAGACAGCAGGACTCCGTCATATGTTGGGTGGAGGTGAACCTGTCCCCAGAGCGGAGGTCACATCCTGCCCCGTGGAGGGAGGGACGGAGGAGCCTGTGCGTGGGAAGGCCTCTTGGAGCAGGCCGCTTACCTGCAGCCCGGCTGCTTGGACTGTGTGGGGCCGCCTGACACCCCAGGGTGCCCGAAACCCCACACCAGGGCATGGGACCTCAACCCAAGAGTCACAATTTTTTTTTTTTTTTGCAGTGCTGGGGATTGAAGCCAGGGACATTCTACCTCCGAGCTACACCCCAGCCCTATTTTTTATACTTTATTTTGAAACAGGGTCTCACTAAGTTGTGGAGGGCCTCACTAAGTAGCTGAGGCTGGCCGCGAACCCGGATCCTCCGGTCTCAGCCCCCCAAGTACTGGGATTATAAGCGTGCGCCACCAGGCCCGGCTCGAGTCACAATTAAAATACTAGATGGAGGTGGGGGGCCACCCTGCCCTGCCAGGCAACATCCTGTGGTCACCTCGCCTTCGTGAGCTGCACTTTCTCTATCACCGGACAGAAATCCGCATCTACGCCTCCACCGGGGGGTCGAGGTCAACATGACAGTGACGGACAGTGATGAGCCACATGACACCGTGCGCCTTCCACAGGTAACACCCATACCCTGGGGCAATCGTGAGATCTGCATCGGACCAGCCCCAACTGAAGAGACGTCCTAGAACTCACCCCACCATCCTCCTCGAACCCCCCCAGGTCCTCAGAACCAAGCGCAGTGTGGGAAACTGCCCCAGCCAAGAGGAGCCCGCGGAGCCGGGGCGACTGAGCGCCATACGGGACCCTGGATGGGATCCTGGGACAGAAGAGGGTACCGGGCCGAAGCTAAGGACAGCTGCACCCAGCCCAGACCTTCACTAACAGTCCTGCGCTGGCGTGGGCTCATTAGTTGCGCCGGTTCCGCCATGCCGGCATTAGGTGATAAGCATTGAAGGTGTAGGAGGGGGATGGGGGACTCTCAGTACCGTGTCCACATCTTTCCTGTAAATCTGAAACTATTCTAAAGTTAAAAGTTTTCATTAAAAGCTCACACACAGGCCAGAATCAATGGCACACGCCTGTAATCCTAGTACTTGGGAGACTGAGACAGGAAGATCACAGGTTTGAGGACAACCTCAGCCACTTAGCAAGACCCTCAGCAACTTAGCGAGACCCTGTTTTAAATAAAAATAATATAGGGCAGGGAGTGTAGCTCAGAGGCAGGACACCCCCAGTACAAAAAAAAACCCTCACATGTGCTAACAACCTGGATCCCCCTGGGCCAGCCAGGGACCCGCCACCGCCTTTCTCCTCTAGACACTTGGGTGACCACCATCAAGGCGGAGCAAGCCCTGTGCTTTGACCGGCACGCCGGGTGACACCTTACTGTGAGGGTTAAGGGAACATGGATTGCAGGGTGCACCTGGGAACTTGCGGGGTCGGGGCCCCACCCTGAGCTGTCACTGCCTAACCACAGGGCTCGGGTGAGCCAGCCTGACGCTGTCTGCCTCTCAGCTGCCGTGGGGACGACAAGTTGAAATGTCATATCCAACTTGGGGGACAGCTCCCCAAAGAGACGGGTGTCCTCTCCAAGACCACACAGAATAGGGACCAATCCTGCCACAGTCAGGGGTCCTTGCCCCTGCAGCCATGGGGGACGGAGGGCCCCGCCTGGCAGGGCTGGGAGCCTGGAGCCTCACTACAGAGGAAAGCTAGGTGTGCTGCCCAGAGCCCCCCACTTTGTCCCCGCCCCCACCCTGTACCAGCCCCAGACCCCGCACAGCTCAGAGAGGGTGAGCAGTTTGCTGGAGGAGAGGCGCGGTGGGCACACCGTCCCCGTGGGCACCTCCTGCTTCCTGCGTGCCCTTCCATCCGCCCCCGCGCTGCGTCCAGCCTCCCAGCCCGCGTCCACCCACCGGGGCCTGCCTGGACCAGCGTCCCTCCAGGCGCAGCCTCACCCAGACCTCCCCTCGTCCCTCCTCACCTGCCCCCATGCTGTCTCTGACACACTTCCTGCCCCTCGACACCCACTGACCACCGGGTGCCCCTCCTGGGGCTCAAGGCACCTGGGCGGTATCACCCGCGGGGACAGGCCACACTCCCTGCTCTCTCCCACTGGGCTGCCACCAAACGGAGGGCAAAGGTTGTCCCCTTGGTGTCGCCGGGACCTGACCCAACCTGGTACACAGAGGGCGGTTAAGGAGAATCCTGTATGGAAAGGAAGAAGGGAGGGAGGGAGGAAAGGAGGGAGGGAGGGAGGGAGGGAGGATGGAGGAATGGGCGGATGTAAGGAAGAACAAAGATGGGCGAGTAGAGAAGTAGAGAGATGGATAGAAGGGGAATGGGAGGAGGAGGGAGGGGAGGAGGGAGGAGTGGGGGATGGGCAGGGGAAGGATGAAGAAGCAGAGGTGGGTGGACAGATGCTAGGCTCGGGAGGGGGGTGAGGTGGACACCATTCATACCCCACATGGTCATGTCCGCCCTTTGACAGACAGGGCGATCCCTGGTCCCCCAACTCGGGGGACCGGGGTCTGCTGGCACCACGAGGCCCTGTGCTGGGGCGGTGCGCACCAGAGTGCAGACCGACAGGCCCCTCACGTCTAAGAGCGTTGGGCGAAACGGAACAGGCCAGTTCCGGCACACCCTGAAACCCCCACCGGGGTGAGAAGCATGGGACCCCGGGACTTCTCCAGTTGGGTTCATTTTGCTGGTGAGGAAGCCTCGCAGTCACATACAAGTGGACAGAGGACACCCAAAGCCACTGCAAGCCCAGAGCCGACAGGTCCTGACCAGCGTGCGGCCAGGAGAGGCGCCACCCTGAACAGGACCCTACCTCGCTGGTCACCCAAACAGCCCCTACCAAGGGGCATCGGGGTCCACCTGATGCCCACCTGCCGGTGACAAGCCATCCGGGGACTCACGTCCGCTGGCCTGTCCGCTTGTCCCAATCGCACCTAAACATCCTCCCCGCACTTCACAGGCTTCTGTCCCTGTCCAGGCCGCAGGGTCGAGGGCGAGGGACGGGGGCTCCGTGCTCCTCCTCCAACATAGCAAAACAGCGTAATCAGAACACGTACGGCTGTCCAGTGGAGACGGCAGGTTATAAACAGCGTGGAAAATAGATCCCAAATTTGTAAAGCTATTCTACATGCAGAGAAGCAAGACCAGAAGAATGGACGGCGCAGCTCCCGGCGCCGCCACCTGCTCACCCGCACCGAGCTGAGCTCCACGCGGCCGTGCCCGCCCTGCTCACCGCCCCCGCGGGCATCTCGCCATCTCGCGGGCATTGCGGTCACTCGTGTCTACCTGTGGGGGGCACGTGGCTACTGAAGCCTCTGCCCTTATCCTGTGTGACTTAATTGAACTCATTAGTTAGTACATGCACCAACGAAGTCCAGGTGCAAAAAGACAGTCGTTAGTTCTACGAAAGCAAATCCGGATGCTTCAGAAAACATTGATACCAGCCGGGCACGGTGGCGCACGCCTATAATCCCAGTACTTGGGAGGCTGAGACAGGAGGATTGCAGGTTTGAGGCTGGCCTCAGCAACTTAGAAAGACCCTGCTTCAAAATAAAATAATAAGGCCGGGCATGGTGGCACACGCTTGTAATCCCAGTACTTGGGAGGCTGAGACCGGAGGATCCGGGTTTGTGGCCAGCCTCAGCTACTTAGTGAGGCCCTCTGCAGCTTAGTAAGACCCTGTCTCAAAATAAAGAATAAAAAAATAGGGCTGGGAGTGTAGCCTGGAGGTAGAATGCCCCTGGCTTCAATCCCCAGTACCGCTAATAATAATAATAATAATAATAATAATGACTGAGGGTGTAGCTGGGAGGTTAGAATACCCCTGGATTCAATCCCCAGTACCATGAAAAAATAAAATAAAAAACAGCTTTATTAGCCATGAATACCTTTTTGAGTGGACAATTCAGTGGTTTTGAGTAAATTCACAGAGTTGTGCAACCATCGGCCACTATCTAATTTAGAACATTTTCATCCCCCAGAAAAGAAACCTGGCAGCCGTCAGCTGTGGGCTCTCGTCCGCCTCCCACTCAGCCCTAGCGACCACGACTCTACCTGGTGTCTCTGAGGACTGTGGGCTCCGGACACTACGTGTAGAAGGACTCGCACACTCTGCGGCCTTTTCTATTCCCACGGGCAGTGAAGGAGGACTCCAGTTTCTGTAGCCTCGCCAGTGCGTGCTGTCATCTGTCTTCTTCATTTTTGCTAGTGGCTGTGGAATGCGATCTCATTCTGCTTTGAATCTGCAATTCCCAGCGACAAACAATGTTGAGCATCTTCTCATGTGCTCATCAGCCATTTGTATATTTTCTTTGGAGAAATGTCTATTCAATCCTTTGTCCATTTTGCAGTGGAGGGAGGGGATACAGGGGATGGAACTCAGGGGCATTCTACCTCCAGGCTACACCCCAGCCCTAGTTTTTATTCTTTATTTTGGAACAGGGTCTCACTAAGTTGCGGAGGGCCTCACTAAGTAGCTGAGGCTGGCCGCAAACCCGGATCATCCTGTCTCAGCCTCCCAAGTACTGGGATTACAAGTGTGTGCCACCACGCCCGGCTCTCCTTGGTCTATTTCTAATTGAGTTGTCTTTCTGTTGTTGGTTGTAGGAGTTCTTTATATATTTTGGATACTAGGCCCTTATCAGATACAAGATTTGCAAATATTTTCTCCCATTCTATGGGGTGTCTTTTCACTTTCTTGCTAGTCTCCTTTGACACACACAAGTTTTGTTTTGTTTTGTTTTGTTTTGTTTTGTTTTGTTTTGTTTGCGGTAGCGGGGATTGAACACAGGGGCGTTCTACCTCCGCACTACACCCCCGGTCCTATTTTTTATCCTTTATTTTGAAACCGGGTCTCACGAAGTTGCGGAGGGCCTCACTAAATAGAGAGAGACAGGGAGAGAGGATGAGAGAGAGAGAGAGAGAGAGAGAGAGAGAGAGAGCTGAGGCTGGCCGCGAACCCGGATCCTCCAGTCTCCGCCTCCCAAAGTACTGGGATTACAAGCGTGCGCCACCACGCCCGGCTCACACAAGTTTTTAATTCTGATGAAGTACAACTTAGTGATTTTTCTTCGGGTTACTTGGGTTTTTCATGTCATCATGAAGATTTAAACCTGTTTTCTTCTAAGGGTTTTAGAGTTCCACTTCTGTGTGTGTGTGTGTGTGTATGTGTGTGTGTAGTACTAGGGATTAAACCCAGGGGCTTTCTACCTCTCTGAGCTACACCCCCAGCCCATTAGTTTGTGTGTTTGGTTGGTTGGTTGGTTGGTTGGTTGGTTGGTGGTACTGGGGATCGAACCCAGAGACATTCTACCTCAGAGTTACACCCCAACCCTTTTTATTTTGAAACAGGGTCTTACTAAGTTGCCGAGGCTAGCCTCCAACCTATAATCCTCCTGTCTCAGCCTCCAAAGTACTGGGATTACAGGCGTGTACAACTGCACCCAGCTCTAGTTTCGCTTCTTCCATTAAGTTCTCTGATGTATGTGGAGCTCACTGTGTCTGTGGCATGAGTAGGAGTCGAGCTTCCTCTTCTGCCCGGGACTATTCCGTGGATCCAGCACCCTTTGTTGACAAGATTATTCTTTCCTTATTGAGCAGTCTTGACACCCTTCTCAAAAACCCATTCACCACAGATACCTGGGTTAATATTTGGCTTGTCCATCGGTGATGTATAGAAACAACTGATTTAATGTATTAGCCTTGTATTCTACAACTGTGCTGAACTCATCTATTAATTTAATTCTATTGGTTTTTAAGTGAATTTCTTAGGATTTTCTACATGTAAGATGGTCTACAGATTGAGATAGTATTACTTCTTCTTTTCCAATCTGATGCCTTTTATTTCTTTCTCTTGGTTAACTGTCCTTGCTGGAACCCCCAGGACAATGTTAAACAGAAATGGAGAGTGGACTTCTTATCCTGTCCATGTGTGTGTGTCTGTGTGTGTGTGTGTGTGTGTGTGTGTGTGTGTGTGTGTGTTGTACTGGAATTTGAAACCAGGAGCATTCTACCTCTGAGCTATACCCCCAGCCCTTTTTATTCTTTGTTGTGAAACAGAGTCTCACTAGTTGCTGAGGCTGGCCTCAAGTCTGGGATCCTCCTGTCTTAGCCTCCCAAGTGCTCGAGTTACAGTAGTTGGGTGCACCACTACGCCTGGCTCACAGGGTCACTTTTAAGTGCTCAGGAGTCCCAGTCAGAGAGTGGCAACCTTGACACATCTGTTCGCAGAGGCTCATCATGCCTTCCCATGTGTGTGCTGGGGGGCAGAGAACAGACCATGACCCTGGTGGTGCACCTGGGGTCCTGAACACTGTCTAAGTTCCTGTCTCAGTGTGATAGTTGGTCTGGTTTGTCAACTTGACCCTCCTGAGATCATGTGACTTTGGTTGTGTAACAGCAGATTGAACCGGAAGTCCTGCCCTAGACGTGGGTAGCGGGGTTCTGATAGGTGCAGGACTTGGATAAAAGGAAGGAGAAAGCCGCGTAGAGTGAGCCGCGACTCTTCCTGAAGCAAATGTGTCTGCTCTCGTCTGAGATCGTCGGACTCCAACTCCACCGTTTCCTTGAGGAGCTTCTTGATCTTCTGCTCACGTCTGAGATCGTCGGCCTCCAGCCTTTGAGCTGAAACTTCACCATCGTTTCTCCGAAGAGCTTCCTGATCTCCACATCTTGGACTGGACTGAATTGGTGGTTGCTTCAATCCTAAGGCTCCAGCTCTTAGACCGCCCGACCAGCTGCTGATTTCTCTGACTCTTCACGTGCAGTCGAAACTCAGGACTACATTGTGAGCCTTCCTTTCTTCATTCTGTGAATTCTGTTGATCTAGTGAACCCTGACCAATACACTCATCTCCACAGGGAGCATTTGCTTCCTTCTTATCCCCCCACAAGCCCCGTGAGGGGACATGCTTGTCACCCTCATTTTCCCAGTGTCATCTTCCCCCATCGAGTGGCGAGTGATGCTTGGGATTAGCCACTGATACGCCCGTTCTGTTTGCAGGTGGCAGGATGAAGATGCTTGACCGCCTGCCTGGCTTTAAAGGCAACCCCGTGGCCACTCAGCTGTCCCCAACTCATAGCTGAGAGACCAAGCCAAGCACCAGAAGTGAGAGGTTGGGGGCCAACAGGAGCGAGGTGCATGGCTTCGCAAGCTGCCCTGGACCAACTTGATCTGCCACCTGGCGGTGACGACCAGCCGGGGTGGCACTGTGAGGACCTGGCTCCCCGGCCCTGGGCCTGCTCTCATGAGCAGAGCGTTTGGGATCCACCCAGGAACCACCAAGAGGGAGATGAGGTGCCTACAAAGGTCCCTGTCGCACGGGTCTGGGAGCAGGTCTGCCCCGAGGAGCTTCACCTGTGTATTTGTCGAACAGAGCGAGTCCCGGGTTTGGCTGTGCCCGAAGGGTGCGCTCCGTAAGGCTGCAGCTGGCTGGACCTGGCAGCCTCCCTGGCACCCCAGGGGGCCCATACTCTGGTGCCACCCACCTTGTGTGCAGGGCTGGGAGACCCAGAGACCACCCCAAAGTGCAGACAGATCTGGGAGCCTCGGGAAGCAGACGTTTTAGCCTGCTCTTTTCATTGCTGTGGCAGAAATACCTGATGAGCACAACTTAGAGGAGGAAAGCTTTATTTGGGGTCACGGTTCCAAAGGTTTCCGTCTGTGGTTGGCCAGTACCAGGTGGAGGAGGGAGGCCACCCTCATATCATGGTGTCCAGAAGCAGAGAAAGAAAAGGGACTAGGGACATACACAGTCCCCAAGGCCACACCCCCAGTGACTGGCCTCCCAGCCACACCCACCTCTGAACCTAGCTAGACTGGGGACCAGCCGTTCAACACATGAACCTGTTGGGGACATTCCAACCCGGAGCCATAGCGCCGTGGGTGAGGATGTTAGGGCGCTTGTCCAGGGCGGCACCCTCTCCCCAGCATCCTTGCTCAGACCTTCTGCTTTTAGGGTGAAACTCATCTGCCTAGCGCGCCCAAGTGGATGCACCTTCCAACTGCTAGGTCGCATTGAACTCCGAGATGCTAAGAATCAGGACAAACCCAAGACATCGATGGTCTCTTTGGAATCCGCAGGGGCCCCCCATGTCCAGGAGGGGTCCTTCCCAAGGGCCTGACAGGCCAGAGCTTGTCACCACCGTCCCCCACCTGCCGACCTTCGGGGGTCAGTGGAGCGGTCTCCCCGCACCCAGGCAGATGGTGCAGCAGCCTCCCCACCTCCACCCCGTGTCTACCCTCCACGGTGGCCCCCGGCCTTGCCGCTGGGGTCCATCAGCTCCCACACACAGGTGACACTCGGGGTGCTGGACAGGCCACCCCACTCTTCTTCCTAGCAGGCCTGCTGTGGTGGGCAGCTCAGGCGGTCTCTGCATGGTTGGCCTCTGAGAGGGTCAGCGCCAGCACCGAGCTCATCCTGCCGGCCACGGTGCACCGGGTGCGGGAAGGGATCTGTGCTCAAGGGAGCCTTGGCTGGCCCCTTCCCGCCTCCCTCCTCTCCTCCTCCCTCCTCTTCTCCGTTTCATACAGAACAGAATGAGCCAGGGGGAAAAGGAGGTGAAAGAATTCCCAGCAGAGGCACTGAGGCCAGGGAAGGAGCCTTGGCTTGAATAGTGCTAGGAACGGGGAGCTCACCCCCTACACAGCCTGCCCATCCCCTCGGGGACATCGAGCTACAGAAAAGTTTTCTTTGCCCAGAGCTGCGGTCTGGCTGGCTGGAGTGTCCCTCTGTCCTGGGTCTTCCACTCCACACAAAGCCTGTGAGCAGGGTGCCCCCCAGCCCCCCAGCACCCAGGACCCTCTCCTCCAGCCCCAGCTTCCCCAATGCCCCCGCCTGTGGTTTCTCCGCAACCCCGAGGTGTCTCTTCAGGCCCAACAGCCAGCCCGACCCAGAGCCCGTCAACCCGCAGATGTTTGCCAACGCCAAAAAAAAAGCCCCAGATGTCCTAGAACCATTGTCACTGATGTCCTGGGAGTGCTGGGTGGCGCCTCCTGACACCTGCCGGTCCAACGGGCTGCTGACTGGCCTCCAGTCCAGACCTGGGATGTGGGTGGCCGCTGGCCCCTCCGGAAGCGGCCGTGGCTCCTCGGCCTCCTCCTGCTCCTCCCAGTCCATGCCTTTGCATCCCTGGCTCCCGGGCGAAGCCCCAGCAGACCCATCCATGGAGAAAGGGCTCAGCAGAAAGAGCTCAGAGCCCAGACAGCCGAAAGAACAGCGCACAGAGAGAAGGGGACACAAGTCCCAGCCTCGTCCTGCCCTGCAGCCCTGTGGGATACGCATGGTCGCACTGGTGTCTAAGCGTGGTGTGACCAGGACTGTGGCAGGGGACACGGCAGGGGCAGCAGGAGTCAGAGCAGTGGCCGCAGCACCCTACAGATAGATGTGAGTGAGCCCTCCAAAGACAGCGGGCTGGGGGGCCTGAGACTCACCACAAAAAAAGAGCAAACAAGCTCAGAGAGGTTGTGCTATTCGCCTAGGGACACACAGCCAGCAGTGGAGAAGCCAAGCCTGGAAAGCAGGTCTCATAGCCTCACAGCACAGCACTAGCATCACACACGGCCAGGGGCAGTTTGTCTCCCCGGGTACCGAATAGAGATGGGGCCCCGCCCCGTGAGTCCAGGCCTGAGACCTGCGCGGGGCCCTGGGTCACCCCGGCTCAGCCCGGGCCCTTGAGGCTCCGGCTTACTAACGCCACGGTGCCCGCCGCTCTCAAGTTGTCCAGACCTCTCGAGACAGGTCCACCCCTGCACGTCAAGACAGACGAACCAGCCGCTTAGTTAGGGGACAGGAGGGGCACGTCCAGTGACCCCAGCCCAGGTGGCTCCTCTAACAGACAGCCCTGGGCGGCTCTCAATCTAGCCACAGCAGACGGCTGAGATGTGGCACCGAGACACCACGGAGGAGCCTGCTGACTCCATTGCATGAGATCTGGGACCGGGAACCCTGACCAGGAACCCAGGGCGCACCCCGTGCTCCGACCCTGCTACGCGCACTCCCTCCACCTGTCCACACCCCCAGCTCCCTGCCTGGCCATCGCCCAGACGACTCCCGCAGCCTCCGCCACCCCGGCCTCCACCCTGGTCCTCCAATCCATTCTCTGCAGCACGAGCGGCTTTGCGAGTGTAAACCTGAGCCCGCCAGGTCCTCGGGCGCCCTGGCACGCACCCCCCCCCCCCCCCGCCTGCTCTCCACTCACCCCGGCTCCTGTCCCCGGCCATCCTGTGCTTCCTCCTCCGCGGGGCCTTTGCAGCCACAAGGACATGTGTTCCATGTCCCAAGAAACTGTGTCTGGGGTATTTTGCCACTGAGCCCCCCGCCCCACAGCAGCACCTGCGCAGACCATCAGCAAACACCTGCTGGGCCAGGGAAGGCGCTTTGCTGGCACCTGCAGCCCAGGTGCGCCACGTGACTCGGGGAGCTCCAGCTGCGCCTCATCTCCCCCTCAACAGGATGCAGCGTTTCAAGCAGCGGGCTCGCCACTCCCGCCGGGTCTGAAGCCCCCCACCGATCCCCCGCCGGCTCCTTGCGCCTGGCCCAGCTGCCCGGAGCGGGCCGTCCACTGGATTCGCACGATCTCACACTGACCTGCTTTCACCCCGGGAAACTTCCAGGAGTTTCTGTCCAAACTCTCCCGAATTTCACCCAAAAAACTCTATAATTCTAGTACTTGGGAGGCTGAGACCGGAGGATCACGGGATCAAGGCTAGCCTCAACAACCTAATGAAACTATTTCAAAATAAAAAGGGCCAGTGGTGGTGGACGCTTATAATCCCAGTACTTGGGAGGCTGAGACCGGAGGATCCGGGTTCGCGGCCAGCCTCAGCTACTTAGTGAGGCCCTCCGCAACTCAGTGAGACCCTGTTTCAAAATAAAGAATAAAAAAGCCGGGCGTGGTGGCGCACGCTTGTAATCCCAGTACTTTGGGAGACGGAGACCGGAGGATCCGGGTTTGCGGCCAGCCTCAGCGCTCTCTCTCTCTCTCTCTCTCCCTGTCTCTCTCTCTCTCTCTCTCTCTCTCTCATCCTCTCTCCCTGTCTCTCTCTCTCTCTCCTTAATGAGGCCCTCCGCAACTTCTTGAGACCCGGTTTCAAAGTAAAGTATAAAAATAGGGCCGGGGGTGTAGTGCGGAGGTAGAACGCCCCTGCGTTCAAT
>PVJS01038590.1:0-19325 GCA_004027185.1 Glis glis
AAATGAGGATTGTAATTGCTATAAATATTCTTATTATTCTGTTAAGAATATGTTTGTGTGTATATATATATGTGTGTGTGTGTGTGTGTGTGTGTGTGTGTGTGTGTGTGTGTGTTAAGCAGATATCTCTATCTTATCTCCTCCCTTATTTCTCTATCGTGTAATATAACACTGATGGACTTTATATCAATACTTAAGTATTTGCAATAAGTATCACTCAGAAAGCCCTGCCTCCTATTCAGGGGAAGTGACTCGTGCGTCTCCGGTTGTATGTGGGATAGCTTTATCATGTTAGACGAGATTTTGATATTGTTATTGTATTTATTTGAAGATTAATATGATTTAAAAAGACAGGGTTAGGAGTCAAGTTGACAAGGGGTGGACTTGTGATTGTTAATCTAATTTGTCAACTTGACCAGATCATGACACACCCAAGATCATGTGACTTTGGGTGTGTAACAGCAGATTAAACAGAAAGTCCTGCCCTAAATGTAGGCAGCAGGGTTCTGATAGGTGCAGGACTTAGATAAAAGAAGGAGAAAGCCACATAGAGGGATGCGCGACTCTTTCCGAAGAAAACGCATCTGCTCTCGTCTGAGATTGTCGGCCTCCAACTTCACCGTTTCTCTGAAGAGCTTCTTGATCCTCTGCTCTCGTCTGAGATCGTCGGCCTCCAGCCCTTCAAACTGAAAGTTCCCCATCATTTCTCCGAAGAGCTCTTAGACCGCTCGACCAGCTACTGGTTCCTCTGACTCTCCACGTGCAGTTGGAACTTGGGACTACATTGTAAACTGTTCTGATAAATCCCTTTTTCCATCTACTCATTCTGTGAATTCTGTTAGTCTAGTGAACCCTGACCAATACAGTAAACATTGATAGATATAACCCATATTTAAAAAGCTGTTTTGTCAGTCAATATTTTGGCCCTTGCCCTCCAAGGTCAAATAGGACCCAGGCAATTGATGGGACTCCTAAGAGCTCTACAATGCTGGTAAGTCACCCCACCCCCTGATCAGGGGGATGCAAAAACCCCAGAGACTAAGAGCCACCAGTGCATATTCTGTAAATAGGAGGGTCATTGAAGAGGGAAACATGCTCAATGCTTCAAGGAAAGTCATGTGGTCAGCAAGACCATGACCCATCCTGGATGATAGCACAACTGATAGAGGAAATGCCTCACAAAGTCCCTAAGAATAAGCCTGAGGAAACTTGACTTACCTTAACAGCAAAGTAATTTTATAAAAATTTATGTTTGCCCCAACACAGGGCTATCTACTTGGTCTTGAATACCCAGCAGGAAAGTTTAACCAAAAAGAAGTGTGTTATTCTGGGGTAAAAAGAAAGAGCCATATTCATGGAGCATTTAAAAGACCCCCATATAATTTAGCTAGATATCTTCTGACTTTGGCTCCCCCTTTTGCACGTGAAGCCTCCGTGCTTACATTAAAGCACTTCCCTGGATGCCCTGTACTGAGTGTCCCACTGGCTTCCCATCAATCCGAATTTTCCCACCAATGGCTTATAAGGATTAAGATATTCTCACTGCTGAAGAGGGAGGCCTCTGCTTATTTCTAAAGGAATCCTGAATAATTCGGGACACTGCCCAAAGGAAAAGAGCAGCCCAATTCCAGAAAAAATCAGCTGGTACCTGGGGCCACTGCCAAGCATCCTGAACTGGGCACCTTAAGTTGTTCCATTATGATCCCTTCCTTGTTCTTCTTTTCTTCATAACCTTTGCCACTCGCATTTTAAAATGGATTCTCTCATTTTTGTCTCCTGAAGGCTTGACTCTGTCATCCAAGCTGCCACTCAAAAGCATGTAAACATTGTTCTTCTCCACAGATAGTACAGATACCGAAAGCTGCCCAACCCCACTGATCTCAACTTCCCCGTTCTGCAAGAAGCAGGTAGGAAAAAACTTGATGCCCTTGGCATCAACTCCAAGCCCCCTTCCCACCCTTCTTTTCTATTAAGAGAAAGTGTAAAATGTTAGCATCCCAAACAAAAGTGACTCCATTTTGACCAGAAATTCCTAAGTCTTGCTCAGTAACCCTTCCCCCTTCTTCTGGAACTGTCCCCATTGTCTTGCCTAAGACTTGCCTCATAAGCCCCTTGCTTATCAGATCCCTCTGCTTACAGGAAAGCCCCATTATCCTGCTTAACCCTAATGCAACAGCCCTCCTTGGCAATAGTTAACCTCCCCCGCCCTGTAGAATCTCCCCTGAACAATTGCCCTTGGCGATAGCTAACTACCACT
This sequence comes from Glis glis, assembly GCA_004027185.1. Lineage (NCBI taxonomy): Eukaryota > Metazoa > Chordata > Mammalia > Rodentia > Gliridae > Glis > Glis glis. The sequence continues at coordinate 2,258 of PVJS01038590.1, forward strand.
CCCCCTCTCTGTAGAATCCCTCCTTAAACAACCTATATAGACTTCTAGTCTGTAAGCGGACACAGGCTCCATCTTTCTTGGAGACTGCCCTCCGCAGGTTTTATTCCAATAAACCTGTATTGCCATTGGGGGAAAAAAAAGACTGTTCTATGTTCTATGTTCCCAATTTTTTAGCCTTTTAGCCTTGAGACTAAAAAGTTTGAGACCTACTACTGTAAGTAATTACATAAAATCTGGAAGTTGCTCAAGTTCATACTGTCTTAAGTATTATAGCTTGGTGTTAAAATTCTGCAAAACTAGCATTAAAGTATATTTATTAATTTATCCTTATTATCCAGGTGTATTATATTCTTAAGTTTGCTATATATTTTCCTCCTTAAGTTAGGTTATCAATATATTCAGAGAGTGACATTATCTGGGGACCCTTTGGCACATTCCTCTGATACTTTGTCTTTTCCCCAGTCTAGTCTTCTGTTATTGGATTGCCAGAAACATTTGTATATTTTATTTTTAACTCGTTTTACTGATACTCATTAAGCATTATGTTAATACAGCAGGAATACAAAGACAACTATTACCTGTGTTAGCTTCCCATCACTGACAAAATACCTGAAATAAATCAACTAAAAGTAGAAAAGGTTATTTTGGTTCATGGTTTCAGAAGTTTCAGGTCAGTTGGCGCCATTGGTTTTTGGCCTATCATGAGATAGAACATCATGGCAGGACCATGTGGTAGAGAAAATCTGCTTACTTCCAGCCAGGAAGTGAAAAAAAAGAAAAAGAGAAGGGAAGAGAAAGGTGTCCCAATATTCTAAGGAATGCCCCCATTGACCTAACTTCCTCTCACTAGGCCCTACCTCTGAAAGATTCCAAACCTCCCAATAGTTCCACAGGCTGGGGACCAAGCCTTCAACACATGGGCCTTTGGGGGACATTCAGGCACTGCCTTCAAAGAGCTTACAGTTTAGTAGATGAGACAGAGAAGTAAATTATAAAGGATAAAATGAAGCTTCAGAGCTGTGATAAACATTTCTACACATTGCAATAAAGAATCATAGACCAGTTGTACCCCACCTAGGAAAGAGTATCAAGAATTACTGCTTGCCAGGCATGGTGGCACATGTCTATAATCCCAGTACTTGGGAGGTTAAGGCAGGAGAATTGCGGGTTGGAGGCCAGTCTCAGCAATTTTGTGATACCTTGTGTCAAAATAAAAAAAAAATAAAAAGGGCTGTGGGGGTGTAGCTTGGAGGTAGAATGTCCTTGGGGTTGATCCCCCAATACAAAAAAAAAAAAAAACTGCTTAAAGACAAAGAGCCTTAACTGAATGTTTGAAGATAAGCTAATAATCAGGGAATAAATTGGGAAGAGCAACAATCCTGGCAGGAGAGACGGAATAACCAGAAGTATAGTGGTAAGAAATGGGAGGTCAGGCCAGGCGTGGTGGTGCACGCTTGTAATACCAGTACTTGGGAGGCTGAGACTGGAGGATCCGTGTTCCTGGTTAGCCTCAGCTTCTTAGTGAGGCCATCTGCAACTTAGTGAGACCCTGTTTCAAAATAAAGAAATGGGAGGTCAGTACTTCTGAGTTGGTGGGTCAAAAGGTGTGATGCTGGAGAGGAAAACTGGAATGATAAAGGAAGTAGGAATTAGAACATGACTAAACCATGTTATGGAGCTTTAAAGTAATCTCATTTGCCAGTGTTGTTTAAAGGGCTCCATGAAGGCCAAGGAAGGCCGACAAACTGCAGGCCTATGGAAATGTTTGGGTATGGCCAGCACGATGATGCTTAGAATGGAATTTTAATACTTTTCTCCATGTTTTCAGTCTTCAACATTCTCCTCCATCTTGTCCTCCATCTCTCCTCTTCCTGTGTCTTCATCCCTGATGACCTGACAGAATTAGGCAACCCAGGAGGGCTTACCCTGACTAGTTTTCTAGTGCACATTTCTATAGGCAACATTTATCACAAATGACACATCTCTGATTCATTAAAGCATGTTTTCTGAATTGAACAGAAAGAGGATGCAAAGCAACAAAATATTATTAAAAAGGTAAAAACAGCTTAAGTGTTATAGGTGTTTAAATTGGCCAACACCTTCCCTCCTCTCTGAAGATGTACCAGAATTTGTGAGGGATGCTAATATTTTCATTTTCTCACCAAGGGGCATAGTTCTGAGTAGAGGCATTTTTAAAAAGCCTTGGGAAGTTTACTTTAGCAATGAAACTAACATTTAACTCTATCATCGGTTTTGGGTCCCACTTCTTTGACTGTTGGGGAGTCCTCCTGGGTCCCCCGATTTTGACTGTGTACCCCTTTGCACTTACTTTTCTCTGCACTAGTTTTTCTTTCTTTCATTTTCCCCCCTTAAATCAGTATTGGTGTCTACAGGCTTACTGCTACTACATTCAAAATCTGCCTCCCTCTGCGCCACTTTGAAGATGCAGAAAAAGGGATTTGGGAAGGGAGTTCTGGAATTTTCAAAGCCTTCCAAATTACTCTGGGCAGCTATATTTGGAACCCTGGTAGCGGCCAAACTGTTTAGATTCTTGGGGGTATTCCTTGCGGAACTTTTGGGAGGGGTAGATATAGGAGGGGTCTTCTGAAATCACCAAATTTAACTTTCTAAATCCTATGGAGGAAACCAAGACCCAGAGATGCCAACTGCTCCCAGGAATATCCGGGGATGGATCCCTGGTCCTTTACCAAAGACCCACCTGCACCTTCCCCGCCATCTCTTGACCCTCCAGGAAGGCAGCTGAGGAGGTTCAGGGGTGGAACCACTGGGCCCACCCACAGGCTCCTCGGAGGGCCCGAGGGGAGGAGGCCGCTCAGGGAGGGGGTGGGGAGGGCCGGGGAAGGAAGGAAGGGGAGCCCGAGGTGGGAGTGGAGGAGGCAGCCTCCGCCCGGGCTGATTGGCTCTCGCGGCCGGCCCTCTCCGCGCGGTTTATAAGAGTTGGGGCAGCCGGGGCGCCCTGCCCGCTCTCCTGCGCGCCCCACAGCCACCGCCTGGCTCCCGGCGAGCGCTCCGCCGTGGTCCCGCCTGGCCCCGAGCCTGCTCCGCGGCTGTTTTTGGACTTGGCCACCGGCAGACAAGAAAGGGAGGGAGCGGCAGAGGAGGACCGAGCCCGAGCGAGCGGGCCGAGCGCCATGCGCCGCGCCAGCAGAGACTACACCAAGTACCTGCGCGGCTCGGAGGAGATGGGCGGCGGCGCCGCGGGCGCCCCGCACGAGGGTCCCCTGCACGCCCCGCCGCCGCCCGCGCCCGCCGCGCCGCACCCGCCCCCCGCGGCCTCCCGCTCCCTGTTCGTGGCCCTCCTGGGGCTGGGGCTGGGCCAGGTGGTCTGCAGCGTCGCCCTGTTCCTGTACTTCAGAGCGCAGGTGAGTGGCCGCCTTCCCCGGGGGCGCGCGGTCGGGCCTCTCGCCTCGTTCATCCTATCCTGGGGGGCAACTGAGTCTGGCGGCCGGGGTCGGCTCCCCAGAGAGGGAGCGTGGGGCTGGGAGACTGCGGGGCGCGGGGCTGCACATGCACCCTGACCCCGCAGCGCGCCAAGGCTGGGCACCGCCGCCCGAGGATGGGTTTGAATTTTCCCCAAAAAACACCTTTGGCCGCTCACCTCTCCTGGAAGTGATTACACAGTTTGTTTCCATTTGTCATTTGGAGTTAAGGACCAAACTTAAGTGCACTTAGTAAGAAAAAAATTGAAAGTCTTCTCGTGGGCACCGACCCTTTCCTTACCACCCAGTGGCTTTCTGTTCCTGGGGCTGGCTGGTCTGCAGGGACGCTCAGGACCTGTACTGCGTGGGCGCGCGGGGCGGGCAGCGCTGGAGCACCCAGGACGATGCCCAGGTGGGCAGAGTGACAACGGTAGCAGAGTTTCCCTGTCCCTGGACAGGCGCTGCTCTGGCTGCTGCGGCGGGCCTGTGGTGGTTGGCTCCCGAGGGGTGAAGGAAGAGGGAGGGCCCCACGTGCCTGCTAGTGAGGTGGGCGGAGGAAGGAAGCAAGGTGTGTGCTGTGTGAAGGCACAGCCTCGCTTCAGTGTAGCACGTTACCAACCTTTGAAAACATGAAGAGGCTTTGCAGGGCGGCGCAGAACTGCAGGGAGATAGTAGAAAGGAAGGGGTAAATTCGTAATATTATGCTTTCTGGTGGTTTATGCTCTTGTGTTTTCTTGGAAATTGCAGTGCAGTTGGTTGGATTCATTCAAATATTCTTGTCTGGTGCTGTGAACTGTTTCTCAGAGGAAGTGGGGGGCTGACTGTGCATTTTTTTATGGGAAAAGAAAGTTGGGTTTGGACTTCATTGGTTTTCAGATTCAAAGGTGATTACTAAACCAAATTGAATGCGTCAAAACATGGCATTGCTTAGACTGTATGGGTTTTTGACATGTGCCAGCGTCTTGAACTACCTACTTTTTAATCATGGGCTTCCTGTCAAGTATTCATTACCCCTTAGTTTGCATTTTATAGCATGATTATCTACTAAAATAAAAATAGAAATGCTGTGAACAGTACTTAAGAGAGTTTGTAATTGTGTATTAATAAACGTAATATTTACCTGTTGAGAGTTTTTTTCTAAAAGACAATTTTTGAGTGGTTTGTCAACAAGATGGATTATGCAATTACACATGAAAGTGACTACACTTTACTTTTTCATTGAAGTGCGTTGCAGTCAAGAACGAATGGTTTATCCATTTTTTTTCATCCTGTGTTTTGTTAACAACTCCCATTTAATGCTTGTGTACTGAGAGCCTGCATTGTGCATGGCATTATTAAATGCTTCGGGATATGACTTAAGAATCACTTATTCAACACACAGTATCCGCTAACTCGGTGCATGGTGCCATGTGGCAGAGGATACCTCCAACAAAAGACTATTACGATTTTTAGTCCAAGAGGAGAGTGGCATTCAGGACTGGCTTCTCTAACACCTTAGAGAGATGGCATTTTCCTAGTAGTAATAAGTGAAGTGAGTGTCCAGCATAGGAAAAGCAGTGAGGAATGGACACATTCTAGGGACGGTGACAGCTTAGCTTTGCAGGAGCCCTGGAAATTGGCGTGGCCATGTAGGAGAGTGACCAGCTGAGCTCTTGTCACAGTTCAGCTTTCCCAAAGGAATTCTAGTGGTCGGGGGAGCTGAGAGCCCTGTCCTTCTGATGGTCACCTATCATCATGTCACAGTCTTGATGGTACAGGAATAATAGTGAAATACTCAAAACCTTTCCCCAAAGCAAACTTGCAAGTTAGTAAGCTCGGCTAGAAGTTTCTCTTTTGGAGAACTTAATGCTATCAGATTTCTGGGTACAATCTTCCTAACTGCCATGAAGACTGGGTTTCTTATAAGACTTGCAAAATATTTTAGTCATTATTCTGAATCCAGTTCTCGGCTGCATTTTTAAAAGGTCATCTCCTTCAGTACAGAAGTAGTATTAGGAGTAATGTGTTCATACGAATACACCACCCGATCTGATTGCATTTTACTGAGTTTAATATCTACATTTGGTTCCTAAAGGAACCCTAATCATTTAGAGATACATTCTGAAATAGTTACAAATGAAATGCTATGATGTCTGGGATTTGTTTCAAAATAATTGATGGGGAGGATGAGGGAAGGTAGGGAAGTGGTTGCTTCTAGATGAAACGAGATTGGCCATGCGCTGGTAATGGTAAAAGCAGGGTTATAGGTAAATACACGTTCAATTCTTTCAACTTTTATATGTTTTAAAGGGCTTCTTTCACAGTTCAAGCTAAGAGAGAGTAGGCTCAATTTGGCCTGACACTGACTTAACTAACTCTTTTGCTTCTATCAACTCCTTTGAATTAGAACTTGGTGCTAATTAGCAGGAGTTTTCTGAAAGTTGTAGATCAAGTACTTGGGGTTTCTGAATTCATTTAAATGAGAATGAAATCATCTAGTATCAAGGGACATGTTTACAATTTACAGCAAAAAAAAAGAGATAAAAGAAGCTACTTGTATTGTTTTAGTTTAAAGGTGAGAAAATAAGCTATGCAGATTCTCAAGAAAAAGCAGTTTAATGTAGTTTTAAGTGCATTTAAAAGAATGCCCATGCCGGGCGTGGTGGCACACGCTTGTAATCCCAGTACTTGGGAGGCTGAGACTGGAGGATCCGGGTTCCTGGCCAGCCTTAGCTACTTAGTGAGGCCCTCAGCAGCTTAGTGAGACCCTGATTCAAAATAAAGAATAAAAAAAAATAGGGCTGGGGTGTAGTTCGGAGGTAGAAGGCCCCTGGGTTCAATTCCCAGTACCGCAAAAAAAAAAAAAAAAAAAAAAACCCAAAACCAAATGACCAGAATGGGGTAAAAATTACAGTGACTTAAAAAAATTCTCTTCTTAACTCGTGTTTGAATAGTTAACAATTTGCCTCCTGAATGTTTCACACTGCCTATGCCTAGATTTAAATATATATATATATGTACTACATCCAGTGCAGATTGGCGTTTCCCCTACCAACCCTACCAAAGAGAAAATAGCCTGTGGTTTGGGCTATATATTTACCACATAGTATTCATACTTTGGTTTACAAAGGAAAATAAAAAAGAAAAATCCTTTCCAAAAAGTTGCTTGTAGTGTGTGTGTGTGTGTGTGTGTGTGTGTGTGTGTGCTTTTTACATCTGTATAGCCAATTCAAAATTTAGAGTTTAGAGTTTTCTGAAAAGATAAGCTTTTCAGAAAACTTAAGTTCTTTTCCCTTTTAACTCCTTCTCTCAACCTTCCAATATGCACACACCATCCTCTGGCTGCTTTTGACCCAGGACAGCAGTCACTGCTGAAAACATGTGGAGTTATGCAGGCTGCCTGTTTGAAAACACAGATAATGAAGTCATGCAAATGTCTAGCATCCTGCCTCATTTAACCCTACAAGTTATTAAGTTTCAAGGAAGTTTGAAAAAAATGTTCATTTCATAGGTACTGCATGATCTGATAAATACATTTTAGAAGTCCATTTTAAACCAGATATTCAACATTTAGTTTTTTTCTGACATGCCTAGGTACAATGTATTCATTGGTAACTCAGTTTACCTAGAGGTTTTTTGTGGAGTTGCTGTTCTTCAGTTGACTATAACATCCATGCAGTTCGGCTCACTGCCTTTTTTGCAGTATCTAACAGTGTCTGGCATGTTTAATTTACTGAAAAGGCCGTTCAAGTGATTTGCAAGACTACATGTATGTTCATTTCTAATTTATAATCTGCAAATTATCTAATTAGGAGCGAAAATAGTACAGTTTTTTTGGTCATTCAAATCCTCTATCCAGACTGCTGTGTACCGTGAAATAGGTTGTTGGGTAGGAGATGCATTCACTTGGTCACTCAGTGAACACTTGCTCAGAGTGCCTGCACCAATCCTCCTTCCTGCTCTGGGGTTCCTTCAGCATAGAGGCCCTCTTTGACCTGTGTGTGTGCTTGGCCCTGTACACCTAAAACCTCTGTTCTCCTCTTTTCTTTTGGGCAATTGGCATGAGAAAAACGTTTGGTTATAGGTTAAAAATAGATTTCTAATGTGTTATCCTTAAGTAAACAAAATAAATTAATATATTAAAATTAATTATGCCATGTGGTCATGATTTCTTTTGGGAAAAACAGTTGAGATTTCAACATACTTGAGCTCTAAACAGTGGATTTCAATTGCATTTTCAGAGTACTTGGGGAAAGATGAGTTGGACTCTGTTTAGGGATGTTAATAAAATTGGCTGGGGTTGGGGGAATTGGGCATGGGCATTTTTGAAGAGAGAAGGGACAAGATATTTGCATTCTATTTATTTGCATCAAATCATTAACTATTATTAACCTTTGTGGGTTTTTTTTTACTAATTAGTGATTACTTCTGAAAAATTTTATAAAAATTTGGAGTCATTTTATTTTATTTTATTTTTATTTATTTTTTTGTGTGTGTGTGGTATCGGGGATTGAACCCAGGGGCGTTCTACCTCCGAGCTATACCCCCGGCCCTATTTTTTATCCTTATTTTGAAACCGGGTCTCACGAAGTTGCGGAGGGCCTCACTAAGTAGCTGAGGCTGGCTGCGAACCCGGATCCTCCAGTCTCCGCCTCCCAAGTACTGGGATTACAAGCGTGCACCACCACGTCCGGCCTTGGAGTCATTTTAAAAGCAGAAAATCTCTATATATTTTAAGGCATTACTTCCCACACTTTAATGTGTATAAGAATCACCTGGAACCTAGTTGAAATGCAGATTCCCTGGCAGTGTGCTGGAGTGGAGCCTGAGTTCTGCAGTCTGGACAAGTTCCCAGTGAGCTCATGATGCAGTGGTGCTTAAACTACACTTTGAGTCCTGAGAATGCAGGGGACAGCTGCTTCGATTAGACAACCCTCAGTCTGTTTACAGGACTCAAGCTTAACCAACTGTAGGGTTCCCAGGCTTTACCCAACTAATGCCACATTGTTCCTTCAGCTCAGTGCTTCTCTGGTGCTGAACAAACTGAGGCCCTTGCATGATTCTGCTTTCCTGAGATCTGAACCCCTCGTCCCTGCATATGGGTTGCCCGGGCTTTTCTGATATTGTGGGATATTCATAGGCTTAAGTGAGCCTTTTTTTAAAGTATGTTATTGAAAGCTGTCTTTCTATAAACATTCATATATTCTGACTCATACTAATTATTCTAAAAAGAATATGAGAAATAAGTATAGATTGCAAATAGTTTTACCTCATGGTGGTACCTCTCCATGACTATAGATCCTCTTTATATTTGCAGGACTGGAATAATAGAATTTGTGTGAGTGAATGCATATTTGTTAAAATATGCTCACATTTCATTTTGAAAATTTCAAATATGGATAGGATTCTTTTCAATTTATTTCTGATGGTTGGTTTATAAACCTGCACATTTTTTAAAAATCTAGATGAGGTAAAGAGAGACATGATGTTAATTCTGTCTGAGCTTTGGTTGTTGTAAACTTGTGTAGTTTTTCTTTTTTGGTCTAGTTTGTATCTGCTAATAAGCAAATGCACATGGAGGATCTTGAATTTCAGGGGAAAAAAGTTAAACTATCATTATTATTAAAACAAGTAGTAGCTATTTATCACTTCTTTACTTGTCAATTGAAACCACAGCAGAGGCTTGCAAGAGCCCTAGAAGGAGTAGGCAGCCAGTGCAGAGGAGTGCTTAAAGACATGCTTGTGCTGAACACCTGTTTCAACCAGGTAATCAGCTAATGATCCATGGGAATATTTTGGGTGAGACAATACCTTAAAACAATTTTAGCATTCCCCAGTATATATCTTGCTGCAGAAGGATGCTTGTGCAGTCCTCCCCACCCCATGTGACACCAGATATCACCCATATATATTCCAAACACCCTCTGATAGCTGTGCTGCTCTGGGTTGGGAAACACTAAAAATGAAATTACACTTCTAGCTTCAGGTTTGGTTTGGAACTAAGCAATGGATCTGGATCTCTCCCCCCCCCCTTCCTTCCCTCCCTCCCTCCTTTGACTGATTAAAACATTCATTGATTAAGGAAAAAGGCCAGGCAGACATGGTGGCTAAAGATGATGTTAATTTTGTCTGATTTATGTAGGCTTCATGCCTTGAATATACAGTGGGCCTCATAATCAGATGTAGCATGCTGTCTTAAAGACAAAATCTTTCTCTACCTTCACTGATCACATGTGGCTTTCTTTTTTTCTTCTCTCCCCTCTCTGAGGACTTTTGGGTTGTCAGACAATTTTAAGAAGTTTCCTGTGAATTACACACATGCACTTCTGTTGCTGAAAATCTACCACAGAACCATACCTTGTGTTGGGGATGACAGTTTAGCTACTTGTCAAAATAAATTAGAAGTCATTGTTTTAATCATCTGGAGGCTAATTATTAATTTATTACTAACTGGAGGCTAAGTTTTCATTGTTAATCACTGGGGACAAAAAATCTCACCAAGTGCTGTGTGCATGTATGTCCCTATCACTCTAAAGTTCATTATGATGTGTGATTACAATGAACCAATAAAAATATGTTTAAAAAAGAATGAACCTTTTTGTTCTCAAGTCACACTTTGTTAAGTAGCAGAATTGACAGTAACCTCTGTAATGTCCTTACTTTCCACCCCCACCTCAGATGGATCCTAATAGAATATCAGAAGATGGCACTCACTGCATTTATAGAATTTTGAGACTTCATGAAAATGCAGATTTGCAAGATACAGCCCTGGAGAATGAAGACACAAAATTAATACCTGATTCGTGTAGGAGAATTAAACAGGCCTTTCAAGAAGCTGTGCAAAAGGTAAGTCCACACTGAGGTTAGTCAGTCAAGGGCCTTGCTGACTCTACAAGTACCAAATATTAAAACTTGCTAAGTGCTATTGACTCTATTCTTATTACTTTAATCATTTGTAAAAGAGCTAAAGAGAATGTCTTGAAGTGATCAGCAGAACTCTTAGGAAGTTGTTAGTGATTAATTATGGCATCTGGAGACATTCATGCAAACATTCTTTTCTTTCCTTTCTTTTTAAGAGGAAGGATTTAAATCCACACTTGAAAAGAGGACAATGGTGACTTGTGGTTACTGTAGGTTCACAGGACTTTCTGGTAGCTATTTCCTCTATCTTTGGTTTTCTATTGGTAAGATCCCCTGTTTCTGGGGTCTCTGATGAGAAGCAGTTGTAACTGGCCCTTTGTTTTCATGCAAGTGAGGAGATGAGCATGCACAGCAGGAGATGATGTGGTGGGCCAGATGGAAACTCTGTCTGTTAGTTTCCTGGTAGAGATCTCTCTTGTCAGGAGAGATGGGGACTCAGAAGACCAATTACCTGTTACACAAACAACTTCAATTGGGAAACACTAATAATTTCCTGTTTTATTCTCTTGAACAAAGCCACCTGAGAGTCCTGCAGCCTTAGATTTATTTTATTATTGGCTCCACCAGAAACTGTGTAGAACCCAAACAGTGGCTCCAGTACAAAATCCTTGTGTGCCTTGCATATCTGCACACTTTCATGCACCCACCTGAACACCCCAACTTCTATTTTGCAACTTCTCGGGTTATCTCGTATCATCTCAGGGTGAATCCTGAATCATCAAAGCCCTTAAATGTAAATTTAATTTTAGTTTATTTTTTAAAAAATCCACATAGAGAGCCGGGCATGGTGGTGCATGCTTGTAATCCCAGTACTTGGGAGGCTGAGACAGGAGGATCACAGGTTCACTGCCAGCCTCAGCTGCTTGTGAGACCCTCTGCAACTTAGTGAGACCCTGTTTCAAAATAAAGAATAAAAAGTCAGGCTGGAGGTAGAGCTCAAAGGTAGAATGCCCCCGGGTCCAATCCCCAGTACCGCAAAAAAAAAAAAAAATCCACATAGAGTAGTAGCGTATTTTTAAGAGTGTGTCAGTCAGGGGTAGAGGTAGGGAGATGAAGCTGTTTTATAAAACTGACTAATGAAAATAAATGTCTGTAACACCTGAAAGGTTGAGATTTTCTGTATTTTATTAAATTTAGGACACCAACCTATTTTCAGCTTCATTATTTCACGTATCACTAGGAAAGAAAAAATGTTGACTAAAAATTTAAACATGATCATCATAGAACCCAGTTGCATCTTAATTTCAGACACTATACTGTAAAAAATGTGCATCACAGAATCTAAAGAACATATTCTAATATATATAAGTGTGACTTACAGACATTACCTTTTCATTTTAATTAGTAAGTGCTTAGTAGCTCTATACAGCAGATGTATAAAATGTGGGTTTAAATTCACTAATCTTTTCATCCAACATCATAACTTTTGGACTATAGCAACAGCAATCCTGCTAACCTATTCATGTTCATTGTTATGTTCTATATGTCATTAGCCTGTTTTTTATCCCATTTGTGAAGCTTATCTCTCAAATACTGAGTAATCTGTCTATAAACAACTATTTACATGTACTAGAGATAATCTATTAGTGGAAAGCTGAATCCTTTGTTAAAATAATTCTGGCTAGGTAAATGATTATGTCCTCATTTTCTGTTTAGATCATCCTATATTTTATCTCCTTTAAATGAAGAGATGAACTTTTATTTTCATTGTGTCCTGGTTCTTGAAAGTGTATTTTGAATTTCTTATGGAAGAAGTTTGCGAGATCAGCCAAGATCATTTCAAAAATGAATAGTATCAAGAACAGATTATAAACATTTACTTATAACAATGCAAGAATGGTTTGACCCAAACAGATGAAAAGAGAAAGATATATTATCTCATAGAAACTGAGATGTGATTTAAAAATTTTTAATCTATTTCTGATGTTTAAAATCCATTTGAAAATATAATTAGATGGATACTTGATGTTTCACAGATATCTCAAACAAAAAATTGTCTAATGATGAAAAATAAGAGTGTTTCTCTTAAAGTCAGGAGCACAATAAAGATACCTGCTCCCCCACATTATTTAGCATTGTTCTGAAGGTGTTGGCAAATGCAATTACATCAGAGAGTGAAATATGAAAAATGTACAGAGAAAAGGAGAAAACAGAATTTGCATGTGATATAATTGTATGCTTCGGAAAATTCAAAAGAAACTGAGAGGCTATAAGTGAATTAAAGTATATCAGTTTGTAAAAAATTAATAAATAATCATCACCATCTTTATTTCCAAATAATAATTAGAAAACATCAATAAAAGATTTCATTTATAATTTGTAAGAAAAAAATGCCCTAAAGTAAACTAAACAAGAAATGTACAAGGCTTATATGAATAAAACTAAAACTAGGTAATTCTACAGGAACATTTAAAATAGGATTGGAAAATATAAAGACATAAGTATGTAAAGGCATAATAATCATTGCAATATAACTTGGACAACAAATAGCAAACTCACAAAAAACAGAGTAGATCTTATGTGTGAATATGATTTAATATACAATTATTTTAAATAACTGAGCATAGTTTGGATTATTTAAACATGGTATTGGAACAATCTGTTTACTTTTTTAAAGAGTTACAGCCTCCAAGGAGTGGTGGGGTGCACCTGTAATCCCAATACTTGGGAGGATGAGGTAGGAGGATCACAGGTATGAGGCCAGCCTCAGCAACTTAGCAAGACCCTCAGCAACCTACTGAGGTGTTGTTTCAAAATAAAAAATAAAATAGGGCTGGGGGTATAGCTCAGAGGTGGAATACCCCTGGGTTTAATCTCTTATACCAAAAAAAAGTTATAGGCTGGGCATGGTGGTGCACGCTTGTAATCCCAGTACGTGGGAGGCTGAGACTGGAGGATCTGGGTTCGCAGCCAGCCTTAGCTACTAAGTGAGGCCCTCTGCAACTTAGTGAGACCCTATTTCAAAGATAAAAGGTGGAGCCCGGAGGTAGAATGCCCCGGGTTCAATCCCCGGTACTGCCAAAAAAAAACTAACTATATTATAGTTAAAAAAACTAACTATATATAACTATATATATATATATATATATATATAATATATATATCTTTACATATACAGTTATAACTATATATATCTATTTATCTCTATATATAGATCTATATCTATCTATATCTACATATATAGATAGATGTAGATATAGATAGATAGATATATAGATAGATAGATAGATAGATGTAGATATAGATATAGTTATAGGAGACATGGTTTTTTATTCCAAACAAGTAACACTAATCATGAGAAATTCAATACCTGGCAAGCCAGAAGGACAAAGGTTTTTGGGCAGGCAAGAATAATCAACTGCTCTTAGTATAGTCTTAATTATACTTATAGATTATTATGGTTTGCAGGATGAGTAGGGCTTTATTTCATTTATTTCACATGTGTTTCATTGTGCTATAGAATTTTAACTTTTTCACATGGATAATAATATACACAAATAATCCTTTCTTTTAAGAATAAAGAGCTGAGCTGAGTGTGGTGGTACACACCTGTAATCTCAGAACTTGGAAGGCTGGGATAGGAGGATCACAGGTTCACGACCAGCCTTAGCAACTCAGTGAGGCCCTCCGCAACTTAGACCCTGTTTCAAACTAAAAAAAAAAAAAAAAAAAAAAAAAAATAGGGCTGGGAATGTAGCTCAGATGTAGAATGCCTCTGGGTTCAATCCCCAGTAACATTCCCCCATCCCCAAAAAAGAATAAAGAGCCGTTATAATATGCCAATGTGGACTGGAGTTAGAGGATACCATTTCTTCTTCCTAGACTAGGTCTTTAGGAAGGAAATGAGTGTTATCCACATCTTATCATTAGAATCAACCAATATCCATTAAGTGCACATACCATCCTAGACACATGTTGCCATATTTTTTTCCTGTAGATAACAAAGGGTTTACTTTTTTCTTACTCTAACCAAATTAATGATTATGTCAAATGCATTATCCTTTGATGAGGATCATTGGTTAATGTGACATTCTGCACATCTCACCCAAATCATCAGATTTCTTATTTCCCTTGCTAGTGCTAAAAAATCGAATGATGTATTAGGCATTGATAAGTAGGTTTGTATCTTAGTTCTAGTTTTAATGTAGATATTGAATAAGCCCATAAAGCAAAATTACATGCGTGGCTGCAATCATTATTGAGAGATCACCCCATTCAGTGGTAACAAATACTAGACATAAACACAATATCACATTATATGTGTGCAAAATGTGGTGTTTACCCAGCCTGTCTTTGGTCAGACAAGTAATGCTGTCTCTACCCCCCCTTTTTTTGTTTGTGGCTGAGTTTTCTTGGCTCTCTTTCCCTCTTTAGCACAAAACTCTAAAAACCTCTCAGTGATCCAACTCTACCAACCACAGTTTAAAGTCTATCATAACAGTCTATGACAGTAAAGAAAACACTAGGACAAATAATGGTGTCTGATTTGTAAAGTGATTCTTGTTTTCAGTTTTGGCAGCGTCCCTGGCCTCTGCCAGCCAGGCTGGGGATGGGGAGAACGGTGCACTCAGGCCTTAACCAGGGCTGCCCTGCATGGCAGAGAGGACTCTTGGCTCTCATACCCCCTGCTGGTCTCCACGGAAAGCCATCTATTATCTGCTAACTGCATATTCTGAGTCTTCAGGGCTGAGCCTCTGCCTGACTTCGGAGTGCCAGCTTGTTGGCTTCACACTGGGTCCTTGTTTCCCAAAGACTCTGAAACTTACTTGAAAAGTATTTGAAAGAATGATGCGCAAAAGAGAGACCAACATATAAATTATACAAACTACCTTGTTCTCCAAAATGAGATGTCCCATGCATTCAAGAAGATCCCCTAGGAGGTAGGAAGGAAGCATGAGAACTTTTCTGCATATTTATTTTTAACACTAGCTTTTGAAAAAATTTTTAAAAAGTTTTTTGGTACTGGAGATTGAACCCGGAGCATTCTACCTCTCAGCTACAACCAGCTCTTTTTATTTTTTATTTTAAAATGGTCTAAGTTGCTGAGGGTCTTGCTAAATTGCCAAGGCTGGCTGCCTTGAACCTGCAATCCTTCTGTCTCAGCCTCCCAAGTACTGGAATTATACGCGTGCACCACCGTGTCTGGCTAGCATTAGCTTTTAAAAGCTATGTTTTAAATTGTGGCTATTTTGTAATGTGCATAATATACAGGAGCATTTTTGTTTCATGTTTAAGCAAATAAATATTACATTCGGGAGCATTAAAGATTTTCCCCTGATAGAGCTAGACAATCAGAGATGTTCAGAGGCCATGGAACAAAGCTGCAAGATCCATCAGGATGAGGAAGATAGTCAATTTGCACTCACTTGAATATATCACACCTAATTTATTCTCAGGAATGACAAAAAATAAGTGATGGATACTTATTGAACTCTGTAAACTAATATTTTTGAATAAAAAGGTCATCAAGCAACTTATAAAGCTATTCATGAAGGTTATAAGCCTGGTTCTTATCTGATGCTCATCAATGTTACAATGGACAATTATGAATATTATAGCCACAGGCAGTAATGCTTCAGGACAATCATAAGACAGGTTGATTTTGCTAGACGTTCTCTCCAGCTGGACTTCTCACCTTAGTCACATTTTTCTCGGGTCTGCCAGCCTCTCCATGGCAGTTCACAGTGTAGAGACAGGCCTAACATGTGACCTAAAAATTTGACTCTGGCTCTTTATGTAAGTACAATTTTATAAAACTCCCTACTCGCACTCCAGAATATGAAATGCCAATAACTACAGTGACTACTAAGTTACCTGTTGGCATATCCTGGAGTTCAAGCCTCTACGGACTTACTGGAGAATGGGGAGTAAGAACAGAGGGCCATCGTTACTGAACAAGCCATTCTTACCTGGAGTCCTTTTCTGATCCCTGGGGATTAGTATAAGTTTGGCCTCATCTCCTTCAGGATCCATAATGCAAACACACACTCTTTCCTGAACAGTCCAGAGGTGAGCTGCTCAGGGCTGATAGCTGCCTCTCCATCCTCAGTATGTCCCTTCCATCTCTATGTTCAAGTTGGCTTTTCCATTTGTTGTCATTTCTAGACAGGGAAAGGGTGAAAGGAAAAGTGAGGGCAGTTCCTGGGAGTTAAGACATCACTATGAGTAGCAGCCTATTGACTGGAAGTTACACGTAAGACCACACCTTGCTGCAGGGAGGCTGGCCGGCATAGTCTCCAGCCGAGTGGCCATTTGCCCATTAAGCTTGAGGAAGGGGGTTGCCCATAACTAATAGCAAGAAGTAGAGGGTGGATGTGAGGGTACAGTGAGCAGTGGTCTCATTATATGAATGAGAGTTAACTCTGAACACATAGGTCCTATAAAGAATTTTAACAGCCAAGATTTTGTTCTTTAAAGGTTTAAGTACTTTAGGATTGTTTAGATTACAAGAGGAGGAAATTTTTTTTTTTTTGGTACTGGGGATTGAACCCAGGGGCATTCTACCTCTGAGCTACACCCCCAGCCCTATTTTTTATTTTTATTTTGAAACAGGGTCTCACTAAGTTGCAGAGGGCCTCACTAAGTAGCTGAGGCTGGCCGAGAACCCAGATCCTCCTGTCTCAGCCTCTCAAGTACTGGGATTACAAGCATGTGCCACCATGCCCGGCTCAAGAGGAGGAAATTTAAAAGTAGATTTGACAGCATTTATCTTTTTTTTTTTTTTTTTG
>PVJS01038591.1:0-19326 GCA_004027185.1 Glis glis
GCCGGGCGTGGTGGCGCACGCTTGTAATCCCAGTACTTTGGGAGGTGGAGACCGGAGGATCTGGGTTCGCAGCCAGCCTCAGCTCTCTCTCTCTCTCTCTGTCTGTCTCTCTCTCTCTGCACTTAGTGAGGCCCTCCGCAACTTCGTGAGACCCGGTTTCAAAATAAAGTATAAAAAATAGGACCGGGGGTATAGCGCGGAGGTAGAACGCCTCTGGGTTCAATCCCCGTTACCGCAAAAAAAAAAAAAAACCAATTTATTATTGTTTTTTATTATGCGCTAGCAGACAGTGCTAGCATTTTTTTATGTGCTAGTATTTTTAATTATGTGCTAGTAGACAGACTACTAGCACATCCAACACTTTTTGTATATTAAGTTTCTGGCTCATCATAACACACTAACAAATACTTTCATACAATAAATCAGAAAATATGGCAAATATGAATTGAAGGGAAGATAATGGATATGGAAAGTGCATCTGGAGAGATACTGCTTAAGAAATTCTGTTCCAGATTGGAGACAAATGGACAATAAGGTGAGAACAACAGGATCTGAGGAAGCAAAACACATACCAGTTAAGTATTGTCTTGGTGTGATTGGAATCAGGAAATGCCATTTGGCTGAATCAAGGAAGAATTTAATGGATGGTGTTCTTTAGAACATCAGGATAATGGTAGCATAATCGTTCTAGAAGCTTAGGGGACAAAGGCAGGGTTATTATAGTTATTATAAGGGAAATGGTTGTATCTAAAAAGAAGATAAACTGAAGGCAAACTCTGTGAATACCAAAAATTTTTATCTAGGACACAAAGACAAAGAGGTGGCAAACACTTGAACAAAAATTTGACCTGTGTAAACAAGTGCATTTAGCTACATTTAACCAGCATGTTATTAATTATTAATGGGATTAGTATGAATTCTATTGAAAAAATATGTCACATATGTAATATATATTGTTTTCTTTCTAGTTGCTGAGCAACTACAGGAGAATTGAGGGTTAAAAGAAACTCATTGACACTCTAAAACTTTGATTTTAAAACATCATGTGAAATTCTCATGAGGCTGAGGCATAGACAAATGTTGAACATGATAAATTCAGGAAGACAGGTCTCTGAATGATCCTCACCTACCTAACTCTTCCCCCTAATAGGGGAAAAGTGATATGTTCTTTCCAATAATATCTTCTTAGTTGGAATGGACCCTTGTAACAAGAAAGAGATTAATTAGAGAAAAACAAACAGAAGTACACTAACATGTTTAATACACACACACACACACACACACACACACACACACACACACCTGGACAATGAAAAGTTCTCAAAGAAAGTGGCTTTGAATTCCAGCTTATAAAGCATCTTCCACAAACAGCAAATTTTTCAGAGAACTGTCAAGTGAAAGGAAAAGGACTTGGAGCCTCTAAGGTAGCAGCTAGGGGAAAAGCAAATAAGCATCAGATAAAGGCTAGTTAATAAAATTGATAATGTAGATTCATTCCTCTGGTATCACCTGCAGATGATAAGGGTCTGAAGTTGTCTTCCGTAGTTAATCTTTGTTCTCCCTGGTAGAAGGTGGGTGAGACGCTATTTGTCATTGTAAATCTATGTCCTGCTTTTTAGCAAATAGGAGTATAGAAAGTTTTCCTATGTCTGATGTTGCTTTCAGCTTTCAGATTTTATTGCTTTCAGCTTAGCAGCTCTCTAAACTGTAAGGTATTATCTGTTCTTTCACATACTCTTGCTTGTAAGTGTGTGTGTGTATGTGTGTGTGTGTGTGTGTGTGTGTGTGTGTGTGTGTGTTATTGGAGATTGAACCCAGGGACATTCTACTTCTGAGATAGATACCTAGCCCTATTTTATTTTTTATTTTGAAACAGGGTCCCTCTAAGTTGTTGAGGGCCTTAACAAATTGAGGAAGCTGGACTTAAATCTGTGATCCTTCTTTTTTAGCCTCCAAAGTATTGGAGGGCCTTAGTAAATTGCTGAGGCTGGCCTCAAACCTATGATCCTCCTATCTCAGCCTTCCAAGTACTGAGACTAGAAGTGTACACCACCACTCTTGGCTTGCTTGTAATCTTCATGCAGGATTTACTGAGAATGCAACATTCTGACAAAAGTAAGAACTTTATGGATTAGTCCAGCCCTTTTCCTTATCCCTTTTATAACAGAATATCCTACAAGACTTCAGCCCAGTGATCTAAGTATCATCCAAGGTATAAAACCTAGAATGGATTGATTTGATTGATTTGGGGGTTCATTCAGATACAGTGAGAAGTAGGGCATGGAGAAGGCTCCATCCGTCCTCCCTGGGCCATTTTCCAGAGCCTTGGGGAAGTGACTTGCCATGGACCCTGGACTTCTGTTGATTCTTGTTGCCTATCTGAAAGTAATAAAGTTACGTTGCCTGAGCAGTTGTTATATGAGTGTTCTGTCTCTGTGGACTCATACTCTGCAGATGTGTTTGTGCAAACTTTTATTTCAGACTCAGGAATCTTAGCAGAAACTGGTGATGTCTTTGCAATGTTCTTCTGGGAGTGGTAAGCAGTGCATGGGGGTTCCCTCCCAGGGATTGACATTTGTGCCTGGCATTTCTGCCTAACAAGAAGACTGACCAAGTTACAATTCAAAATACTTAACAAGGCAAAGGAAAGTTTGTATATCGAAGCACTAGCTAAGTTTTAGATGCTGAATTTATATGAAGGTATGAGGCAGATAGGCAATTACCTATTAGTTGACAACAGGGAATCTACTGTACTCGCCAGGGTCTCTTAGAGTAGTAAGAAGGAAGGCTGCGGGACACCAAAGCCCCAACATAAGGCCTAAGTTTGTTACTGACCAGCAGTGCCATTGTGCCCAACCAGAATTAATGTCTCTGCTTCTTATGAGGTAGAATTTGCATATGAACAGAGGGCCACATATGAAGAAAATAAAAGCATGATTACTAATACATTATGGTTTGGATTTAGAATGTCCACAAGACCTCATGTCTTAGACAAGGCAGCCGTTTGGAGGCAGAGTTTGGTTGCTAAGAAGGAGTTCCTGGGGGTGTGGCCTTGAGGACTAGTTATGTCCCTCACCCCCCAGCCCCTTTCTCTCCCTCTCTGCTTCTAGCCTCTGTGATGTGAGAGCAGAGATCCTCTGCTTATGATCTCTCTGCCTCCCACCTCCATGCCCTGAGCTCCGCAGACACGACCTAGCCTAACATGGACTGAAACCTCTGAAACTCCAGAACTGTGAGCAAATAAATCTTCCTTCCTCTAAATTATTGCCATGGGGTATTTGGTGTCCCAGCAGTGAGAATGCCGACTGAAACACTATCATACGGTGATTGGGAGCATCCAAAGGAAGAACGTATGTGTAAATATTCTCTGAAGTGTGAGTGTTATGAAATTGTAAGGTATGAACCATCACTAATTAAGTGCCCCTCTCTACCTGACAGTTCATGCAGCCCCTTCAACTAAAAAGAGCAACTTCAAACCCATGGATACAGATTGGCTGTATCCTATGACATCCAAAACTCTGTTGTTTTAGGCCTTTAACTATTCTGGGTATGACTTCCCTCTATATCAAAATAGGAGTTGGTGAATGGTAAATTTGTTAATATAGTAATAAATTATGCTATTTTGTTTCAAAGGTCAGCTTTTGGATTGAATGTTCTATCACTACCAGAATAAAGACCCTTGGAAAGGACGGAATTTATGACAAATAACAAGATTTAGTGGAGAAGCACAACAGAAACAAAATGAGTGTTTCATGGTGTCTTTAATAGACTTGAACATTTTAATATGTCAAGTGACTTCTTTAACATTCATTCAAAAGTTATTGAATTGTCAGTTTGTGATTTAAGAAAAATGTGTTGTTAAATCAGAGAAATATTGGTTAAAAAAACAATTATGTACATAGAAAATATCCCAAGAGTATAATTATCTAGTAATGTTGAGGGGCATAATTTGGATAGAATTTTTGAAATGACCATTAAAGATAATTTATTGTTAGTAAGTTTCAATACAATTTGTTCTGCATTTCTGTCTTAACAACCATGAGAAATCATACCATTTTTTATTTCCTGTGGTCTCTTAAAAAGCAAATTGTTTTTGAGCCTAGTCCTTTTCCAGTTCATTGAAAGCTAAGGCTATGAAATGGAGACAATTATAATATAACTCTTAATTCTCTGGGCTTGGATGACTGACAGGTCCCAGGTGCTTTCTTCTAGAGATAATACTCTCCGGGTGGCAGAGCGTGGGGTCCCGGGTAGATTTCACAGGCAGTTAGGTTGATGGCTCTACAATTGCTTCCTGGTCTGTCACTTGCCTGCCTGTTGATGGGCTTCGATGGGCTCTCCCAGGCCCCTTAGGTGTAATTTTTTCTTGACTTCTCTTTGATCCTAAGGTAATGGAGCATTTTATCAATTTTAGTGAATAGGTTTGATCAGATTTTTTTTTCTTTCTTCAGAAGATCAACATTCTCAGCTGTTTGGTCCTGGAAAGCAGGAAAAGAGGTGAGGCCACAGCCTCCTTCCCTGTCTCTGTACACTTTCGTGTTAACCTTTATAATGTGTGCCAGGTGGCAGCATTCCTATGTTCATCCAGAAGAGAAAGTTTTAAACAACACAGCAAGGTCCAGTTAACCCTATATAGAATGAAAGGCCCTATATCATAGGTCTGCTGGCAGGAGACTTGGATATTGAATTTTTGTAACTTTACTTATGGTAATGTGATTTCAGCCATTTCTGGATCCCTTTTCTCAGTTTTTGTATTAATCCAGCAATTTCCAGGATAAAGGGAGGATAGAATAAAAAGCTCTAGAAAATTCAATCATCCTCATACTGAGAGTTTGAAGACATGTTATTTTGCCAAGATTAGGTTCATCAGAGAGTAGGGGGTGAGGAGAACAATTTCTTTTTCAAATTAAAGGCAATTATTAGAATGCTACATTGGCAGAAAATTTAATTAGATTTATCCCTGATCCATTAGCATTCGAGTAATTAAATTGATTGTGATATGTCTTAGAAGTAGAGAGGAAGAGAATTCTTCTATTAAAGATAAAGTTATTTACCTAAAACTACTGAATATAAGACTCAAATTAAGATACTGTGCCTGGTCTTGAGGCGGGATATTCTATAAAATGTTATGTATAATATAGCTAAAGATCTAAATTTTAATGAATATTGTTTACTTAACCTTGTCTCCTTTACATGAATTTAAGTTTTCTGAAGTTAGAGATGGTGTTTATAATGTACAGTGGCCCTTTGAAGGCTGCGCTGATTTCAAACTATTTCATTTTCTAATATAAATTTTTACTTTAAAGGTGCAACTAATGTAATTTCATGTCATTGTTCCAAATTAAAAAAAAAACCCTTGTTAATTTAATATATACTTATCAAGTGTAAGAAGACACTCTATAAAAGTGATGCTTGGGAGAAGAACTACAGAAGTGAATAAAAGAGTTGCCCACATGGTGTGAATTGTCTTTTGGAAGGAGTTATGTTTCCAGTTTTTAATCTTAAAACCATGGCTATTATGAAATTTTTAACTTTTGTCTTCTTTGGCTTTTGGCTCTTTTTTTTATTTTCTGGCTGCTAGAATATCAAATTAAGAGTCTATCATTAGCACTTGCCCAGAGCTATGTAGCATGTAATTTAACTATTCTTATCTAATATGTTTGCTTTATTTTATTTTGTCATCATTTCTTTATTTATTTATAAATATTTCTCTCATAAGCTAACTAATATTATATTTTAAAATTAGTCATGGTATCAATAAATGAAGAAAAATAACACATTGTATTTTCTCCCAGTGAGCATCTATATAGCTGAACATATAGTGTTTTTTTTTCAATAAAAACATATTGATTGATTGATTTGCTACAGAGTCACAAGCCCATTGTTTTTCACTATGTGTATGTTTCATGATTGTGGAGTTCTCAATATATACGGTCAAGGAAGATATTCTTTCCAAATATAGTCCTATCCTTTATGAGAGAATAATTTGGCCCCTCAGATAACCACAGCTGGCCCATTTTTATATGGATTAGAATGTCACTAAGGAATGGGAGGATACCTTTGCTTCTTCCCTGTAGAGTTCTTTCACAGAGATGGAATGAGGCCAAATGATCTGCTATGCTTCAGATGTTCAGCCTTTTTCTCACACGAATCATTGTGCTTTCTTCACCATGACTGCCTATATGCAATCATGCATCATTGAATAACGGGGATATGTTCTGAGAAATGCATCAGTTGGAAATTTCTTCATTGTGCAAACCATGTAGAATATGCTTGCACAAACTAAAATGACTACTATGTCACTAGAGGATACAATCTTATGGTACCACTACCATATATGTGGCCCATGGTTGACCAAAATCTGTTATATGATACATGACTATATTAGCAAGATTCATCATAGTGAGAGAATGGGATAAAACATTTTTTAAGTTATAAGTGAAGACTAGAATAATATCAAATATCACTCAATTAAACTGGGTTTGATCATGGATATGGCAAATAGAACTTGGAAATATTTATTCTGAATATAATAAGATGAATTGTCTATGCCTGCTGTTTTCAACTTCATCATTGTCTACATTATTAATCAAGACATTCTACAAACTGAAGTTCCAGTGGGTGTCCTGACACATACATGTCTACAGTCTGCCTCCTACTATATTGTCTCTGCTACTTTTATGGCCTGGAATTGAAGATTCAGTTGAATGTGGTCTAAAGATTGAGAACCTGCCTTCCAATCATGAAGAAAACGTGATGGAAGAGTCATAAATACTACCGACAAACACTTACATAGTGTTTTGCCTAGAAGGATCACAGAGAGAAAGAATGTTGACAGTCAAAGCTTATGGAGCATTAAGTCTGTGCTGGAAACACTTTCCAGTACCTTAAATGGAGGACATTATTTAAATTTTATGAGGACTCTTTGGGGTAGGCAATATTATTAACATCATCTCCTTACAGAAGACAAAAACAAAATAGAAATTTAAATTTATTGCCCAACGACACACATAAGGAAAGAAATTATGGAAGCATTATTAGGATATGTAGTGTTTGATGGAATAGATAAAACTGGACTGGGGCCAGATCATGAAAGATCTTACATAAGAGATCATTTAACATTTAATTCCACAAATATTTATTGTCTTAGGAACTGGCGGATATAACAGTGAACAGATTTTATGGATATGACTTAAATCCATATTTTACTGATGGTGAGGTTCAAAAGACTGAGGCCACATAAAAGTCTTGCAAACAGTAGTAAGGAGTAGCTTCTACAGTTACTTATATCACTATCAGTTTGGTTATCTTACCTCAATGTCACTCTGCCTACTTATGTAACTTTATGTTGTCTCTAGAATTAAATATCTCATCCTCTCTTTGCACAGTGCTCTTCCTTGTCTTGAAACCAGTTGTACAGAATTATCAATTCTTAAGTGATTTATGAATGCTTATGGAGTGAATGAATAGAAGCCAAGGAAACTTAAAGAAAGATTTAGTCTTAGGGATTATGCACTTGCAACCCTTATCCAGGACCCAGTTCTACCAGATATTTGATTCAAATTTCTTCACCTCCATTATTTTCTTAAAATTCTTGCTCTGACCATCTTATTTAGTAGTATGAGCTATACATCTCCCAGTTGCCCAGCACTCTTGATGTCCATTACTGTAATCTATTTTCTCTTTTTTTTCCATACTAATTATCAAGTTAAAACAAAATAATTTATTTATATATAAAGTTTGATTTTTTTTTTGCAGTACTGGGGATTGAACACAGGGGTGTTCTACCTCCACGCTACGACCCCAGCCCTATTTTTTTATACTTTATTTTGAAACCGGGTCTCACAAAGTTGCGGAGGGCCTCACTAAGGAGAGAGAGAGAGAGAGAGAGACAGGGAGAGAGACAGCGAGAGAGCTGAGGCTGGCCGCGAACCCGGATCCTCCGGTCTCTGCCTCCCAAAGTACTGGGATTACAAGCGTGCGCCACCACGCACGGCAACATTTGATTTTTTTTATCTACTATGCCCCCTGCTATGATTTAAATGCTCCCCAGAAAGTCCCAGTGTTGAAACATGAGTTGCCAATGCAGTAGGCAATATTGAGAAATGGGTCCTTTAAGAGAAGATTAGCTCTTTTAGAGGAATTAATGCTTTTAGAGTGGGAATGAGTTCTCTCTCTCTCTTTCTCTCTCTCTCTCTCTATTTGTATCTCTATCTCTATCATCTCTATCTCTATCTCATCTCTCACCTCTCTGAATTAGTTACTGTGAGAGAAGTTGCTATAAAGCAAGGTAATCCCTCCTGCTTTGCCTCTCTCGTCTGCACATGCTCACTTGACCTTCTGTTTTCTGCCATGAATTGAAGCCACATGGGAACCTTGCCAGTCAGTGGTAGACTCTTAGACTTCTTACTCTCTAAATTCGAGGGTAAATAAACTGCTCTCCTTATAAATTACCCAGTCTCAATTGATTTTTTACATCAACAGCAAAATGCACTGAGACCCCTTTGGAAAGTAAATACCACAAAGGTAAGAAACTTTCTTTGCTAATATATCCAAAGGGCCTTCATCGTAGTAGGGACTCAATATATGTTTACTGAATAAATGAATAAAAAAAGACAGAAAGTAAATGTCAGTGGGGAGAGAAAAATAAATGGCTGTCCTCTCCCACTATTGTTTGGTTAATATCTCTTATGACCCTCTTTCAGGTAAAACAAAACACAAAAACTGAAAATAAAGAAAGGAAGGATAAGGTTGAAACAAACACAATGCTGCTTGTGATGGCTTCTTCAAACCAAACCCAGCCTGTGGAACTGAATCTAAACATCCCAGAATGAAAATGTCCATTGTAAATTGTACTGCTGGGAGCAAGGGGAAGTGTTGGAACTGGAGAGCCATATAAATTAATTTGATTTGTTTTTGAAGTTTGTTGGCAAATTTTGTAAATGCTAACTGCCAGGATTCTTAATGAGGAGTCCATGCGGGAACTTGTAAAGAGCTGGGTTTGTAATTGTTCAGAGACATTTGGTTCATTAACAGGATATTTAGGAAACCTCCAAATTGTCCACTCCCCTGAGAAACATTTGAGCCAAGATTCAAGATGAAGTCTCAACCAGTCACTAGGAAGAAGGTTTCAATCTTGTCCATGTTTAGACAAACTTTTGTTTCCTGCTCAATGCAGGACAGGCTCAGAGAACATATCCAACAGAAAAATTCATTCTTAGTCCATAACATTTCCCAAGGGCTGGTCATATCTTTAATGAAAAGCAAGAGAGATAAGAATGTGATATTATCTTCAAATGTTTCCTACTTTAAATGTGCAGAACTTTTTAAAATGAATGAAAAAGGAAAGTTTAATAAATCAAGAAATGGAAACATCAGATATATTTCCATTATTGAAGGGTACAACTAACAGCAACTGAAGGATACATTTCTATATATTTCAACAAAAATTTTTTTTTTTTTTGCGGTACCGGGGATTGAACCCAGGGGCGTTCTACCTCCGCGCTACACCCCCGGCCCTATTTTTTATACTTTATTTTGAAACCTGGTCTCACGAAGTTGCGGATGGCCTCACTAAGTAGAGAGAGAGAGAGAGAGAGAGAGAGCTGAGGCTGGCCACGAACCCAGATCCTCCGGTTTCCGCCTCCCAAAGTACTGGGATTACAAGCGTGCGCCACCACGCCCAGCTCAACAAATATTTATAGTATCGAATTATGTCAGTTTATTAACTCATATATTGACTATTTAGATTTTAGAACTTATCACATAACTTAAATATGTCTGTTTGTTGGGGGACTTGTTGTTCATTAGGTATAAATTTTTGTTTTATAAAGCCAAATGAAGTAGGACATTGCAAACAATGTGTTTTGTGTTGATAGTTAGAAATTTCAAATTCATGCTTTGAATAAATTATTTAAGCACTTCAATATTAAAAGTCTTTATATGCCAATGATTCTTAAGATATAAGTTTAATTTACAGAAGGGAAACAGTAAGCAAGTAATGCAGAAAATACCAAAAAGCATAAAAGATCATTATAGAAAAATAAAAAATGCAATTATTATAATTTTACACACTATTATTTTGAAGCAGTTTGCTGGACAATTCATTGTAAAAAGCAATATGAGAAGAATTTATGATCAATATAATATGCTGTTTTTCTAAACTATTAAAGTATTTCAGAAGAAAACAAGAGGATGATATAGACAGTTAAAAAGGATATGAAGTAATGAAACATTTTGGGTGTCATCCTGCAAAATAAGCATATTTGTACATCAGTATAGTTTAATGGTAATTACAGTTTATATTTTCCCATCTAGTCTGGCTGCTGCACAGAGCTATAAGATTCTTACTGTGCAAACATATCCATAAAGTTTTAAAAGTTGGCAATTTTCAGCAAGCATATTTTCTATCAATACCCAATTAGCAGTGTATAAAATTGGATGTACTATCCATTTTTGATCTTTTGACCTTCTATTTAGAAATATACTTTCTTTAGTTTCATCATTATGCATTTTGCTTATTTTGTGTGCATGGACAACACTTAATGGTGATAATCATGTGAGTCACCACTCCTCTGATCAATATTTCGAGAATAACTAGACATTAAGCCAATATGCATTATAATTATCCCCCACTCTTATTTGTAATATCTTTTTATATCTAGGTAGTTAAATACTACCTGGCATCTACCACTTTGCTTGCGAGTTTACATTTTATTGAAGATATCTTGCCAACATTGTGCTTTTTAAAATAACTTTACTATGTTATTGCATCCATGTAATTTCATGAACATTGTCTCCTAATATAATGTCATAACTTACTTTGATTTTTTCTTTATGAATTAAACACGCTATGCTCACGTGTCACGAGAAGTAGCTTATCTATTTGTTTGTCTTTGTCATCATATTGTTTTTTCTAATATAAAGTAGAAATGTGTTGAGTAAGAGGCAGCCAACTCCCTGGCTTCATGTTAGTGGCTACATTTCAGGAAATAGTCTTTATTAGATTTGGTGATATATTTTACTACTACTTTTTGTGTTTTATATACATTCTCCAGACAAAATAACACTCCTGTTCCACCCCAAAACATAAAAGTAATTCTGTCGTTCTTGAAAACACAAGAAAGTCAGCACTGTGGTTCAGAACTCAGCATCAAGTACACTTTTGTTGAGCAAGACGCTGACTTTGAACTTGCCTTCCTACAGGGCGAGTGGAAGAGGAAGAAGAGAGTCTGCTGAGTGCCATGGCACCGCTGGTCCTATCACACACATTTTAGATCTCACTCAACTTCAATGAGGCAAATGGAACTCATCCAAGATCCCTGACTTCTCTGTGGCAGTGTGGGTTGGAAGTGAGTTATGGGACCCAACATCCAACACTTTACACTGCACTGTGCAACCTCTCATAGGTGTGCTCATCCATTAGGACCCTGACGTTATTCCATTGATTGAATCCTTACCTTTTACTCCATCTCCAGTAACTTCATCCAGGCTTTGTGCTCCTGCCTGGAAGCCCTGTCTCAGATTGCCACTTATTTCCACCTTTCATAAGAAACGATACAACAAGCCTATGGTGTAGACACCTTCCTTGTCAGTAGGTAGTGTCCCCTGTCAAACGAAAGGTGAACGAAACATAGAAATCTACCTCACCTAACATGCCATGGTAAGGGGAAATTATTTGGTCACAGGGGTGAAAACCAGCTTTATGCCATGTAACATAATGCTAATTAATGTTAAAGGGAGAATTATGAATTTGTAGTGATGCCATATGGCAGGCCGTAACCTCTTTACACCATGCCTTACATAAACAAGTGATTCTTTCCCAGCTGGTGCCCAGAGTTATTTCAGAAGATTTCAGCATCTCTTAAGTCAAGCTCAAATTGTAAATCCCTGCAGAACTCAGAGCTTTGGGATCTGGACAAAGGGACTTTTCAAGTTTCAGATCATCCTTAGACTTTCCTGCACCAGCTGTGAAAATCAATTAGCCCTGGTGAAAACCGAGCTGCTCCATGTTCTCAATAATGAAAAAGGCCAACTGCACACTAGCAATTTTCTCTGTCCTCACAAAGACGAATGGGGACTTTGAATCTTCCCCCCCCCCCCGCTTCATAGAATTGCCTTTTACTTCTATTTTGAAAGTTACCAGACATGCCGGGAGATTAACACAGAAGACTCTTCAGAACAGCAGGAAAATTATACCATTGCACACCATGACATTTGTGACTCCCTCAGGCTGGTATGCAGCCATCAGACAGTCAAAACAAACACCTCCGGAACACATGCCAGAACTCGGCTCCCCTCACTTTGACTCCCTTGATAAAAAGTGAAGTGGCTGATGCTACCTCATCAATTTGAAAGACCCAGTCAGTAGTTCAGATAATGCTTCAAGAAAACAACAATAGGAAAATACTAGCATAAATGTGGTTGAAGAGGAGACTACTCTGGTGAAGGGTCAAGCTCTGGGAAACACCAGAGGGGCAGAGGTTCGTCCACTGGGCATAGAAATCAGAGGTTGCTCCTGACCATCCTGTCCTGTCCGATCTGGGAAAGGTGGTCACTTCTGAAGAATGGGAAACAACGTACAATAAACAGCCCTCTAGCTCACCCCTACACCACTGCCATCTTTATTCTCACCATCTATTACATTCATGATAAAATAGTGACATGACAGTAAATTCTCCATTCATTTCACGCAAGGCTTCTCACACTTGGCACTACTGATATAGTGGGCTGGATAATTCTTTGTTGGGGAGTTGGAGGGGCTGTCCTGTACTTCCTACATGGTTAGCAGCATCTCTGACCTCTACCTACAAGATGACTGCCCAACCCTTTCCAAGACATGACTATCAAAAATGTTTCTAGACATTGTCAAATTTGTCCTGGGGGAGGAAATCATACTGGCTGAGAACCATTAAGTTAAAGTGAGTGAGGCTTCCTTTTAAGTTCATAAAGAACAAAAGAATTTGTAGAATTGGGGGAAATTCATCCAATTGAAACTGCTCAGTATATACCTAAATTGTCACTATATATACATGCTGTACATTTTCATGCAATCGATCAGCAAATCATTGGTTTTTATCCAATGTTTACATGTACAGAGATAGATAAGTAGATAAAAGAGGTTTCATTTGTTTTTAAACCAATTAGATTTAAAGAGATTGCTTGGTTGTTCATTATTGAGATCTTTTGTCTCACCTTATAATTCATGCAACATTTCACACATGTTATCTCATTTGATTCATAAATAAGAAAAATCAAGTTAGTTTCCAGATTTTGTTGTGGAACCAGATGCAGTGAATTTAAATGACTTGCTGAAGAGAATGTCGATCTTTTTTACATAAAACTGTTTTCTCTCCCTCACAGTTGTTCTATATACCTGAAAAAAGGAGACATATTTCATACCTTAAAGTTAATCAAAATAGGAATTTTAATTTAAATATGAATTATAGAGGGGGAGTTGCTTGATACTTAGATTTTTTTCTTTAGTCAAAATTCTTCATTCATGTAAGTGCAGTCATCAGCTATCATGAGTGAGTTCCTGCATTTATTGGTGACGCTAAAGGCAAAGAATAGTAGATTTTGAACCAGATTCCAGGTTAGTTTTAGCAGTGAGTAGCACTACATAGAATGTGGTAGACTGAAATACTATAACTGCTACATATCCCTCCCATTCTGCTATGAATGATCTCTTGACCCTTCAGTTCCTCTTAGCAAGTGGTGAAATGTACTTTTCTACTCTCTCGATGTGGGCTTGGCCACAGGACTTGCTTTGTCCAATGGGTCATTAGCAAACATAAGGAGAAGTTGGAAAAGTTTCTGCTTTTGGGTTTGCCCTTCTTTTAAATTCTGTGCAACATGATCATGGGAAGGAGCCTGAGCTATTCTGCTGGATTACAAGAGACATGCAGTGAAGTCATTGTCATTGTCAATGTGACTTCATGCCAATTGCTATCCTGTAAAGAGAATAACCCAAGCACTGACTGACCACAAAGATCACATGAGTTACCCCAAACCAAAAGAATTGTTCAAAGGACACACAGAATCATGAAAGGTAATCACACTTGTTGCCTAAAGCAACTAAGTTTTGGAGAAATTAACAAAGAAACCTTACCAATACACTCATATTTAAGTAGAAAGCTTTAAGCTAGGTAAGCTGACAAGCAAATTATTGCCAAAATATGTTGGTCACATGGTTATTATGTCTTTCATTTAAATGACTTATGACTTCAGAATAGATAACAGATGAATTCAGAATTCTGTTGCTCTTAAATAATAATAATAATCTCCTCCTCCTCCTCCTCCTCCTTTTCCTCCTCTTCCTCCTCTTCTTTTTCTTCTTCTTCATCTCAATTTTGTACTTGAGCCAAGAGATGCACAAGTAACTATGTTATCTCATTGTCTTTAATTGAAACATGGGGAAAATAGTTAACACCTACTACCTAGATGTATTATAAAGAGAAAATTTGGGTCGAGGAACTTGTAACTTTCCCAGAATCACATAGTTGATAATCAGCTAAGTTAGGATGTGAACCCAGGTCTTAATCACTCTATAGATCATGCTCTCGGTCATGTTCCTCACAACTTTGCTTCAATTTATTTTCAGTTTTGTTTTCTGCCATATTGTTGACATCTGTTAATGCATTCATACATTCCCTCATGAACGAATGTATTCATTCAACAAACTTGAAGTGTGTAATATATTCCAGAAATTATTAATGCAAAACTGAACAGTGTGGACATTTCCAGCTCTTACAAACTTTATATTCCTTATTCACTCTAATTTCTCCACTTCTTTCTCCTTCATACTACCTAGCCTGGAACACATTTTTTTAAAGTTTTTGATCCATTGATAGAAATTTGTTTTTAAAATCATAATAGATTTTTAGAGCTATAGGGGAACTTTAGAGAGAGTACAATCCAACCCAATCAGTGATCAGATTAGGAAACAGAATTCTAAGGAGTTGGTGTTTTATAAAAACATATAATATGTGAAACATATATATGTGAAACACACACATATATATTATATGTTTTTAGAAAAACAGATATACATATGGTGTGTGTCTGTGTATATATGTGGCATCCGCATATACAAAATTACAAGGAGAATTTTCTTTAAAAAAGAAAAATGCCTATGTGTCTGTTTTTGTTCCAATAACATGCTGTTTTTGCTATTATAGCTCTGTAGTAAAATTGAAGTCTGGCATTGTGATGCCTCCAGCATGTTTCTTATTGCTCAGAATTTCCTTAGCTATTCTCTGTCTTTTCTTCTTCCATATTAATTTTGGGACTATTTTTCTAGGTCTGTGAAGAATGACATCAGTATTCTTATAGGGATTGCATTGAATCTGAAGATTCACTTTTGATGGAATGGCCATTTTGAGAAGATAATATTTATTCTCCCTTTCCAAGAACATGGGAAGTAATTCCATATTTAAAGATCTTTTTCAATTTCTTTCTTTAGATTTCTATAATTTTCATTGTAGAGGTCCTTTACCTCCTTGGTAAGATTTATTCTTAAGGACTTTTTCTTTGGAAACTATTGTGAGTGGAATTGTTTTCTGGATTTCTTTTTCAGTGGATTCATGATTAGTGTATAGAAAAGCTATTGATTTTTTAAAGTTGATTTTGTATCAAGTTATTTTGCTGAATTTATCAGTTTTATGGTTCTGGTTGAGTTTTTTTTTTAACCTCTAAGTATAGGATCATGTTATCTGCAAACAGAGATCATTTCAGTTCTTCTTTACCTATTTGTATCCCTTTAATTTCCTTGTTTTATTTTCTTGTTTTCTTTAATTTTAATTTAATTTTCTTGTTTTATTGTGCTGGCTAGAATTTCAGGTAGTATATTTAATAGGAGTGGTGATAGTGGGCATCCTTGTCTTGGTCCTGATTTTAATGGGAATGCTTTCAGTTTTTTCCCCATTCAATGATACTAGCTTTGGGTTTATCATATACTGCCTTTATGATGTTGAGGTAAGTTCCTTCTATCAGTGTTTTTAACATGAAAGGATGTTAGATTTTGTCAAATGCTTTTTCTGCATCAATTGAGATGATCACATGATTTTGTATTTGGTTTTATTTATGTGGTGAATTATATTTATTGACTAGCATATGTTGAACCAGTCTTACATCTCTGTAATGAAACCAACTTGGTCATGGTGTATAACCTTCTTAATGTGGTTTTGAATGCAAATTGCTAGTTTTTTATTAAGAATCTTTGCAGCTATGTTCATCAAATATATTAGTCAGTAATTTTCTTTTCCTGAGGTATCTTCTTTATTTGGTTTTAGTATCAAGGTGATAATGGTTTCATAGAATGTGTTTGGAAGTATTGCATCTCTTTATATTTCATAAATATTGATATAAAATAGAAACACACACCAGTGTAATAAAATAGATGATAGAGAAATAAATCCTCACATATATAGCCAGTTGATTTTTGACATAGGAGCCAAAAACATACGCTGGAGGAAAATAGCCTTTTCAACAAATGATGCTGGTAAAACTGGATATTCATATTATAGTAGAATGAAATTCGACCCTGATCATTCCCCCTGTACAAGGACCAAATCAAGATGGAGCAAAGACCTAGAAATTAGACCAGAAACTTAACGATTACTAGAAAAAAAACATAGGACCATCTATCTGACATATAGTTACTGGTGGAGACTTCATTGATAAGACCTCCAAAGCTCAGGAAACAAAACCGAGAATCAACAAATGGGATGGCATCTAATTAAAAAACTAATGCACAGTAAAAGAAACAAGATTCTGAAAAGCTACAGAATTGGAGAAAATCTTTGCTAGCCACTCCTTGGATAGAGGAATAATATGTAGACTATACAAAGAACTTAAAAAACTTAACACTAAAAAAAAACAAATAACCCAATCAAAAAATGGGCAATTGATCAGAATAGACATATCACAAGAAAAGAAATACAAATGGCCATTAAATGCATGAAAAAATATTCAATATCATTGGAAGTTAGGAAGAGGCAAATCAAAACTACAATGAGATTTTATCTAACTCCAGTTAGAGTGGCAATCATACAAATAATAATAAATGCTGGTGAGGATGTGGGGAAATAGGAACTCTTACACACTGCTGGTAGTAGGGTGAATTAGTACAACCACTGTAGAGATCAGTATGGAGGTACCTCTAAAGACTAGGAATGGAACTATCATATAATCCAGCTATAACACACTTTGGTATCTTTCCAAAAGAATTAAAGTCAGAACACCATAGCAATACATGCATATCCATGTTTATGGCAGCACAGCTCACAATAGCCAAATAATGGAACCAGCCTAGGTGTCTATTCACAGATGCTTGGATAAAGAAAATATGATCTATGTAAACACAATGGAGTTTTCCTTGGCCATAAGGAACAAAGTTATGTCATTTACAGGACAATGGATGGAACAAGGAAATATTATGCTAAGTGAGATCAGCCTCTCTCACAACGTCAAGGGTCACATGTTTTCTCTCATATGTGGAAGCTGCAAAGAAAATAGGAAACAGAAGGGATTTTAGATAAATGAGGAGAGAGACCAGTAAAATGGTGGAAGTGGGAGGGAGATGGGGTAGGGAAGGAAAGTCTTGAGGAAGGAAATAGTTCAAATAATGCTCTGTCCATATATGAAGGTATCACTACCAATATCACTAACATGTAGAGGGAAGGGGGGATGGGATAGGATCTAGAAGGAATCACACTAACTGCTGTGTGCATGTATGTTTGTGTCATTTGACTCTCACTATGATGTATAATTATAATGTTCTAATAATGGTACATAAGAAAAAGAAAAAAAAGCATGCTTTGATTCTTTTTTTTTTTTTTGTGGTACCGGGGATTGAACGCAAGGGCGTTCTACCTCCGCGCTACACCCCCGGCCCTATTTTTTATATTTTATTTTTGAAACCGGGTCTCACAAAGTTGCGGAGGGCCTCACTAAGGAGAGAGAGAGAAAGAGAAAGAGACAGAGAGACAGAGAGACAGGGAGAGAGAGCTGAGGCTGGCCGCGAACCCGGATCCTCCGGTCTCCGCCTCCCAAAGTACTGGGATTACAAGCGTGCGCCACCACGCCCTGCTCTCATGCTTTGATTCTTAATGTCAAGTTAAAAGAAAAGAAAAACCCGGCAATTATTTTAAGAAGGGAAGGGCACCTAACAATATGAATCCCTTTTCTGTTCCATTCAAATTTGGGACACTTTGTACAAATTATTTTATGTAAATTTCATAACTACTTGTGAGGGATGGGTTATAAAAAAATAAACAGCATGGTAAAGCTCTCTACCACAAGACCTGTGCTATCTATATTTTATACTTTAACTTAGTAAAAACACCTATATGGGTTATCTTGGAAGCGTACACGCACAATATTAACTCTGATGAAAAATGGTGCAGAAGGTAAATCGCAAATGAATATTCAATACTGACACCACAGTATTGAAAATTATAAATATTGACTACATGAAAGAATGCCAAAAGATGTAATAGCAGTTCAGCACCTTATTTAGAGGCATAATATAAGTCTACATCTTCATTCTTGTTAATCATAGCATTTGATTTCATAAAATGGCACTAGATACTCAATATTTCATACTCTGTATGTCCCATCATCTGTGGCTGAAAGCAGTAAGACTCCATGCTCCAAGCAGTATCCATGCTTGAGATTAGAGGTTTTATTTAAACCAACAAATTAACATCTTTTACAACAAAAGTGTAACATAAGTGATTTGTGAATTTGCAAATTGATCCTCCCCGCTGGGAGCAGTAGCTCGTTTTAGAGCTTAGACTATAACTGGGCCACATATAATTATGTGAATATAAAAAAAATGACCTGCTCTTGATGACATAATTTATTCTTCTGACATAAGGTGTTTTGTTTTTTTTTTTTCCCCTCCATAAGCATTCTCTTGTAGTACACCAAGAAAAATAAAAGAATCAAACAGGACACAAACCTCAGCTCCTGTGGGTAGACGGCAGCAGATCCATGATAACATGCTTCATTTAAAGCACTTGACAAGCAAAGAATTTGAAGGACCGTAAATCACTCTAATGCTTGATAGTTTAAAATGGACTATAAACATTTCAGACAATTGTCTTTCCCACTTAATAATTCTTCAGTGCACAGGAGAAAACTCCTCACGCTACCTCGCATGTGTCCTGAAGGTTCTATAAAGTAGCTGCAGTCTCTTATGGAACCTCTCTGGTAGCTAGAACTCTGGCCAGCATCTTCTGAAATGATTTTCTCAGGACTAGTGCATGAGGGGCGTGTATGTGTGTGTGTGTGTGTGTGTGTGTGTGTGCGTGTGTGTGTGTG
>PVJS01038592.1:0-19325 GCA_004027185.1 Glis glis
TCCGCGCTACGCCCCCGGCCCTATTTTTTTATACTTTATTTTGAAACCGGGTCTCACAAAGTTGCGGAGGGCCTCACTAAGGAGAGAGAGAGAGAGAGAGAGAGAGACAGGGAGAGAGAGAGCTGAGGCTGGCCGCGAACCCGGATCCTCCGGTCTCCGCCTCCCAAAGTACTGGGATTACAAGTGTGCGCCACCACGCCTGGCCTTTTATACTTTATTTTTGAAACCAGGTCTCACGAAGTTGCGGAGGGCCTCACTAAGGAGAGAGAGAGACAGAGAGACAGAGAGACAGGAAGAGAGAGAGAGACAGGGAGAGAGAGCACTGAGGCTGGCCGCGAACCCAGATCTTCCGGTCTCCGCCTCCCAAAGTACTGGGATTACAAGCGTGCGCCACCACGCCCAGCTCATTTAGATTATTTCTAATATTTGCTCTTATAAACAATGCTGCAATGGATGTCCCTATTAAAATAACCAAATACATGTCAAATATTTTTATATGAAAGATTTCTGAAAGAACAATTGTTGGATTAAAGTCTTTAAGTTTTGATGGTTATCAACTGATTTTCTCTAAAATGTCTGTATGAATTTACTTTAACCCCCACAGTATATGAAACAGTTCATTTCCATATATCCTCAGCAAAATAGGTTATTGTTATTCTTTTAAATTATTATTATTATTCTTTAAAAATTTTTTTGGTGGTAGTGGGGATTGAACTCAAGAGGTTTCAACCTCTGAGGTACACCCCAGCCCTATTTTGTTTTTTATTTGGAAACAGGGTCTCACTAAGTTACTGAGGGCCTCACTAGGTTGCTGAGGCTGGCCTTGAACCTGTGTTCCTCCTGTCTCAGCCTCCCAAGTACTGGGATTACAGACATATGCCACCATGCCCTTTTCCTCCTCTCCTCCTCCTCCTCCTCCTCCTCCTCCTCCTCCTCCTCCTCCTCCTTCTTCTTGTGTGTGTATGGTACTAGAGATTGAACCTGGGGCATTCTACATCTGAGCTACACCCCCAGTCCTATTTTATTTTTTATTTTGAAACAGTGTCTCACTAAGTTGTGGAAGGGCCTCACTAAATTGCTGAGATTGGCTGTGAAACTGAGATCCTCCTGTCTCAGCCTCCCAAGTACTGGGATTACCAGTGCGCACCACCATGCCTGACCAGCATCTTTTAAACACTTTTGAGTAGATGAACTATGGATCTCATTATTCATTATTGCTTTAGTTTACATTTCTGTGATTATAGCAAGGCTGTTTTCTTAAAAGTTATAGCGACTTATATTTTGTACCAGGGATTGAACCCAGGGGCATTCTACCTCTGAGCTACACCCCCAGCCCTTTTTATTTTTTACTTTGAAACAGGGTCTTGTTAAGTTGCTGAGAGCCTTGCTAAATTGCTGAGTCTGTCCTCGAATCTGCAATCCTCCTGTCTCAGCCTCCCAAGTACTAAGATTACAGACGTGTGCCCAGCATGCTTTTATATATTATGATTAGTAATCCTGTGTTACTGCCCTTCTGCTGGATTACTCCTTGAACTTGACACCCACATGCATGTGTCCACTCAGCAAACAGCACTGAGCACCCACCAGGGAAGGCAGGAGATTGTGAAGGCGAAGGGGCCCTGGAGCCAGCCTACCTGGGTTTGCATCCCAGCTCTAACCAGCACCTTCCTGCATGTCAGGAGTAATATTAACACTCCATCACAGAGTAGCTGTGAGAATACAAATTATTTCAGACATGGAAAATGCTCTAAACCGAGACTGGCCTGTAGTAAGAATGCCATGAACATTAGTCATAGTTTTCTGAAATTAGGTACCATGCTTCTTTATAGACACAGGGGAAGTTAGGTTCAAGAAGATGAGTGAGGTCTCTGCAGAACTAAGTCTTGATGCTATTAAGTGCTCTGTAGAAAATAAAGAAGGTGTGATAGCAAGTGATCATGGGAAGAGAGGTGGAACACTACGTTCAGTGGCCAAAGAAAACTCCTATCCTATGTGGTGGTTACCCCTGAGGGAAGACCTGAGCAGAGGGATGGAGCCGTGCACGAGGGCAGGGCTGTCTTAGGTTTTGGTTTCTCAGAAGACAAGGAGCTTCACTTCTCAGAACTCCTTGCAGGAAGAAAGCTGATTTAATAAGCTGGGCGTGGTGGCACATGCTTATAATCCCAGTACTTGGGAGACTGAGGCAGGAGGATCACAGGTTTGCGGTCTGCCTCAGTAACTTAATGAGGCCCCCTGCAACTTCGTGAGACCCTGTTTCAAAATAAAAAATCAACCAGGGCTGGGGGGGTGTAGCTCAGAGGTAAAATGCCCTTGGGTTCAACCCCCAGCACCGAAAAAATAAAAAAAGAGAGAGGTGATTTAATGTCTCCTTTTTTTTAAGGTTGGAAATAGATGAGGATATAAGATGATCTTTTTATACTCTTGCCTTTGTATTAGTAAAATAAGCGCCAGGAGTCTTGTGGCCTGGGTTTACCTCTCCTCTTACTCATGTCATTAACTCCCCAGGAACTGTGGCCAAGTCAGGCCTTGCGGGTGCTGACGTGTTTTTACTAATTGACTCTGCTGGATTTCCCGCATTGTTGAATCTCTTCCTGATCCCCTTGGCTTTCTTTTCTGGCTCCTTTGGAAGCCCTCCCTTTTGTTCTCTTAAGTCTTTGTCTCTTTGACATGAGCAGCCTTTCAGTGAGCTCAATGCATAATTATATAAAGTGCAATAAAAAAGAACCCAAGTGTTTGATGGAGAATACATTTTCTCCGTTCACTGCAACTTTATGAATAGAGAGGAAGACATCTTCCCTCCTCCTCCCCTTTCCTTCCTAAAGTGAGATAAGCCTGGATAAAGAGAATGTTGAGGTGGATGCCTTTAGTAACTATGCTCCAGCATGAATAGCAGCCAGGGAAAGGCTGCCCCGGCCCTGTTTCCTCCTGTGCAGGGCATAGACGGCCTCCCATATGCTCGTCACTGCCTCTTTCAGGTATCTGATCTGTCAGGGTGGCAGGCCTCTAGGAGGTGAGTCTAGGATGAGAGTCTTCCTGGGAAGGCTCAGTGGTCCTGGTATGAAATTTTCAGGCCTCTCAGGAACAAATGAGATGCAACCAGTTTCCAAAAGGATGCAGGCCAGGTGCTTTCAAACTTTTTTTTTTTGGGGGGGGTACTGGGGATTAAACCCAGGAGCATTCTACTTCCAAGCCACACCCCAGCCCTATTTTTTTTATTCTTTATTTTGAAACAGGGTCTCACTAAGTTGTGGAGGGCTTCACTAAGTAGCTGAGGCTGGCCATGAACCCGGATCCTCCCGTCTCAGCCTCCCAAGTAATGAGATTACAAGTGTGCACCACCATGCCCAGCTTATTTTTATTTTGAAACAGGGTTTCAATAGGTTGATGAGAGTCTCACTACTTGCTGAGGCTGTCCTTGAACCTGCCATCCTCCTGTCTCAGCCTCCCAAGTACTGGGATTACAAGCGTGCGCCACCACACCAAACTTGTTTTCAAACTTTTGACCATGACCTACAGTTTACATCATGACCCAACTACACATAAAATTATCTTTGTTCTTCCCATGTGTGAGGCATTGTGATATTTTCTATCCTATTTCTCTTAATATTGGTCACCTTTCTGTAAATTTATTCCACAAACTATTAATAGGTTGGATCTGAAGTTTAAAAAACACTATTAACACTGGGCATGGTGGTGGTATACACCTGTAATCCCAGTACTTGGGGGACTGAGACAGGAGGATTGAAAGTTTGAGGCCAGCCTCAGCAACCTAACGAGACCTTGTTTCAAAATAAAAAATTTTTAAGAAGGACTGGGGGCGTAGCTCAGTGGTAGAATGCTCCTAGGTTCAATCCTCAGTTCTAAAAAAAAAAGGCTGTTAAATAACTGAAAGGCTTCTGTCTTAGATTTTTACCTGAATGGCATGTCTATTTAAGTGCCCAAATTACGTCAAGAGGCTTAAAAACTTTGTACCATTTGATTTAATAATTCACCTTTGATGAACCTACCTCAAGGAAAGATTGCTCCTAGCAGGAGGATCAAGTGACCTTCCAGCCAGATAGTTGAAAAACTTGTGAGAAAGATGAAAATGTGAAAGCTGGATTTGATTTAGACTTTGACACAAATTTTATTTTATTTTATTTTTTGTGGTACTGGGAATTGAACCCAGAGGCATTCTACCTCCGAGCTACATCCCCAGACCAATTTTACTTCTTATTTGGAAACAGGGTCTCACTAGGTTGCTGAGAGCTTCACTAAATTACTGAGGTTGTCCTTGAACCTGTGATCCTCCTGTCTCGGCCTCCCAAGTACTAGGATTATAACCATGTACCACCATGCCCGGCTGACACAAATTTTAAAACACCTAATTCGACTACTTTGTTCGGAGAATTAGATGCAGTCACAGATGGTTGAACAATTATACCCAAAGAGTATTTCTGAATAGTTCCGTGTTAACCTGGAGGAACACTCTAAGGATACTCCAGTGTCCTCCTGACTTAAGCTCTAATGCTTAGAACTGTCTTGTCATCAGTGCTTGGAAGACAGAGTCGGCAATCCACAGATGGCCAGGTAAAGCGTTTGGGTGAAAGAATTGAGATTTTAAAAGTTCAGATAGTTAGGAGAGATGGAAAACCATGAATAACCTATGTGGCAGTTCAAACTGCAAAGCAAAGTGCCTGTGAGCAAAAGCAAGCATGACACTCTCCTCTAGGGTCCTCTAGCATCGTGCCTGGCCTCTGCCCGCTAGATGCCAGTAGCAGCCTATCCCCACCACCAGGACAACAGAAATATCTCCAGATATTCCCAGATGTCCTCCAGGGAACAAAATTTCCCCTATTGAGAAACACTGGGATAATTTGATGTTCTACTAAGGGAAAGATTTGATGGATTTTTTTTGTTGACAGTAAGTGCAATATAAACATTGCCAGCAAAAACAGCAAAGCAAATGTAAACTGAGGCTGCATTGCGATTACTACTGAGAGTAACTGATCATTCCTGAGGGCGTACTCCCTACCTCACATGATGCTACGATTCTTATAGGTGCTTCCTCTCTTAATGCCCACATGGAAATATGATTGTCTCCGCATTTTTTGCATGAGGATACTGATGTCTAGGGATAGTAAGTGACTTGCTCGAGGTCTCACAGGCAACTTGCCAAGATGGGAAGGTGACCAAGAATGACTTGGGGCTGTGTCACTCCAGTATCCTAAAGAAGGACTTGTCCTATAATTGAGGACCCAGCCTCCAGGCAGCCCACTGACTTCATTCATACAAAATTCTAATATGTTTATTCTTATATCAGCAGGATAATAGAGCAACTTTCAGTTATCTGGAATCATTTTGCTTCCTGGGACCCCAGTCCTCCAGCACCGTGGCTCCGGGTCCAGATGCAGAGGTTATGAAGATTGAGGTCCGCTCCCCTCTCTGGCCAGGGCCTGCTGAATTGCCCTCTGCAGCTGAGTCATGAAATTAGGAGGCCGGGCGTGGTGGCGCACGCTTGTAATCCCAGTACTTGGGAGGCAGAGACTGGAGGATCCGGGTTCGCGGTCAGCCTCAGCTACTTAGTGAGGCCCTCCACAACTTAGTGAGACCGGGTTTCAAAATAAAAGGATAAAAAATAGGACCGGGGGTGTAGCTCGAAGGTAGAATGCCCCTGGGTTCCATCCCTGGTACCGCAAAAAAAAAAAAAAAAAAAGAAATTAGGATGCAGGGAGGCAGAAGGGCTAAGAACCAAACAGGAATCTTGCTGAGTCAGAACCAGGTTCCACATAAATGACTGAGAAGCTCTGGAGACCCTGAGCCTAGAGGTCACAGCAGGCCATTGACCTGTCCCCTCCTCTTCCGTAGTGGCAGCCTTGGAGCTCAGGTTTGTTGATCTGCAGAGCCTCAGGAACAACAAGGGACACCACACGCAGGAGATGGGCCTGAAGCGGCTCATCGTGCGCCGTGGCCAACTCTTCAGCCTCCAGCTGGGCTTCAACAGGCCCTTCCTGCCCCAGACAGACCGCATCACCTTCGTGGCCGAGACCGGTGAGCTCACCCTGCGCCCAGGCTCCAAGTGTTCCCTCAAAATGGGGACATTAGCAAAGTTTACCTGTAGCACCCCTGCCTCTCCTTTCTGAGGTTCTCTCTTCTCTCTT
The DNA here is from genome assembly GCA_004027185.1 of Glis glis. Classification (NCBI taxonomy): domain Eukaryota; kingdom Metazoa; phylum Chordata; class Mammalia; order Rodentia; family Gliridae; genus Glis; species Glis glis. The sequence continues at coordinate 6,141 of PVJS01038592.1, forward strand.
CTCCTGGGACCCCCAGGATCCTCATATTCAGTACCCTACTAGTGCTGTTAAGGAAAGATTTGGCCAGCTCAGCAAACTGTGAAGTAGTGGCCATGAGAGCCAACCTTTAAGTACCCAGGCACAGTGCTAAAACTTCACACATGATCCCACTTAATCCCTGTAAGAGACTTTCAGGTGGGTACTATTATGAACCCCATTTTACCAATATAAAAACAGAGTCCCAGCCAGGTGTGGTGGTGCATGCTTGTAGTCCCAGTACTTGGGAGGCTGAGACAGGAGGATCGTAGATTTGTGGCCAGCCTCAGCTACTTAGTGAGGCCCTGCGCATCTTAGTGAGACCCCGTTTCAAAATAAAGAATAAAAAATAGGGCTGGGGGTGTAGCTTGGAGATAGGATGCCCCTGGGTTCAACCCCCAGTACCACAAAAAAAAACAAAACACCAGAGTCCAAAGTGGGGCATGGTGGTGCACGCCTGTACTCTCAGTACTCCTGAGGCTGAGACAGGAGGATCACAGGTTCAAGGCCAATCTCAGCAACTTAGGCTCTCAGCAATTTAGCGAGATCCTGTTTCCAAATAAAAAGACAAAATGGGCTGGGGATATAACTCAGAGGTAGAATGACCCTGGGTTTAATCCCAACACCACAAAAACAAAAACAGAGTCCCAGAGATCTTAAGTTTGCTCACAGACATCCAGTGTCAGTAAAAGCCTTCAACCAAAAGAATTAGAAAGTGGTGGGAGAAAATGAGGGTCCTTCCAGGCCGCGACCTTCAGGTTCATCACATGCCACATTGATTTTTGGTGTTCCCTCTGGGGTCTTTCTCTCCTACCAGGACCTGATCCCTCAGAGCTGCTGGGGACACGAGCCACATTTGTACTCACCCAGACCCAGCGTGGGAATGTCTGGAGCACTTCTGACTTCGCCATTGACTCCAACTCTCTCCACATCTCCCTTTTCACACCAGCCGATGCAGTCGTTGGCCCCTACACGCTGAACATAGAGATCTCTCGGGAACAGGGTCCCAGTGTGACTTACCCCCTGGGGACTTTCATTCTGCTTTTTAACCCATGGAGTGCAGGTAGGACTTGCTCACGGGTTGTAATGCTAACCTGAGCCACTGGGAATGCTCTGTGAGGTGTTTCTGAGGAAGCCTAGAAGCTAATTTGCAATCTATATCAATGCAATATATTATCATGTTGCTATCACTAAAAATCATGTTTACAAAGAACTTTTAATGGCATGATCAAAATATTCATAGTGTGATGTTAAGCAAAAATAATTGCCAGATGTGGTGGTGCACACCTGTAATTCCAGTACTTGGGAGGCTGAGTCATGGGAATTACAAGTTGGAGATCAGTGGGTAACTTGGCGAAAACTTGTTTCAAAATAAAAAAGAAAAAGGGCTGAGGATGTAGCTCAATGGTAGAATAGCCTTGAGCTTAACCCCAATAAAACACGCACGCACACACACACACACACACACACACACACACATCTGATCCTAATTATATTGAATATATGTGCATAGAAAGAGAGTAGGCAGTATTTATTACAATGGAATTAGTGGGTGTCTCTGAATTGTGGGAATGAGTGATTTTCATTGTTTTTTCCCAAAAAACTCTACAATAAGCTTGTAACTTTTGCAATCTGTGTTTTATTTCTTAAAGATTGTATTGCTGGCCTCTAGAGAAGCATGTGGTAGATTTTTTTTTTTTGTACTGGGGATTGAACCCGGGGCATTCTATCTCTGAGCTACATCCCCAGCCTTTTTAAATTTTTTGTTTTGAAACAGGTTCTCCCTAGATTGCTGAGAGTATTGCTAAGTTGCTGAGGCTGGTCTCAAACCTGTGATCTTCCTGTTTCAGCCTCCCAAATCTGGGATTACAGACATGCACCACCATGCCCAGCTACATACATGGTAGACTTTTAAGGGGGTCCAGTCTTAATTTCTGTTGCCATCAATCCACTGACTGCTTCCTCCTGCTTCCAGGAAGATATTGTCATTACTGCTTTTTAATTTTATTGCTCTTTTTTTTTTTTGGTTTGGGATTTTGTCCTCTCCACTTCTCTTTACTGCTCAGAGGACGACGTGTACCTGCCAAGTGAAATCCTGCTGGAGGAGTATGTCATGAGGGATTATGGCTTTGTTTACAGGGGTCAAGAAAGTTTCGTCACCTCCTGGCCCTGGAACTATGGGCAGGTAATAGGATCACGTGCAGATGGGCCTAGGGTGGGCAACTTGAGGCTGGTCATTGAACTACTCTGTCAGTTCATGAAGGATGGCTAACAAAAGGCATAGTGTAAGGTGCTGGGCCAACTTCCCATCAGAGGAGAGGGGAAAGCAAGGAAGGGAGATGCCTTTCCTTTTTACCTTTATGTTTTATTACAAAAAGCTTAAAACATAATCAGAGTAGACAGGTGACTATAAGGAACCTCCAAAAGTCCATCTCTCAGCTTCAATAGTGACCAATTTTGGGGGAGTCTTCTTTCATCTGTCCTAGAGACTTGCAAACAATAGCTCATGGGCCAGGTGTGACCTACTGCCTGTTGTTGTATAGCCTGCAAGTAAAGAATGGTTTTGAAAAGAATTTCAAAAGGAAAATACTTAGTGGCATTGAAAAGTATATGATGTTCAAATTTTGGCGTCCAAATTTCCAATAACATTTTATTGGAATGCTTGTCTATTTACATTTTTTCTGGGGATATTTTTGTGCTACAATAGCAGAGCTGAGACGTTGAGACAAAGCCTATGACCTGCCAGGGTTGAAATATTTACTATCTGCGCTTGGTGGGAAAGGTGTGCCCATCCCTGATCTATGCCTCTTCGTTCCTCTCCTCACCACTGGATTTTTTTTTTTGGAAGCAAATTACAGATACATATCATTTAATCCAGTAGCACTTCCCAGTATAGCTCCAAAAGATGATTCTGAAAAGCTTAACCATAATACATAATCCTAACTGAAAATCAAACAGTAATTCTTTAAAAACACCAAATATTCATTCACTATCCAGAGGGGACTTTAGCTTTGGACACTTTTCTATTTCCACCCACCAACCATGGTGGGTGTGGCCTCTCTTTTCCACCGGCTGCCACCTCAGTCCTGTGCACAAACTCCAGGGGAAAGACTTGGGGGGGGGGCGAGCGGGGAGCCTTGTGAGAAAGATCACATTTTCCCCATTTTTCAACTGTGGAATTTTTTGAAACTGAGATGGATGCTAGTGCATTTGGCAGCCAAAAGGTTGTGATGTGCATCATACACACATGTTGTAAATGTCATGAGCCTGCACTGGCCTTTCCAATGTTCACAGTGTCAGCTCTGAACTCCTCTCCCTGATTTCAAGACCCTCCACAACCCTCCCCCATGCATACTTATCCATCTGATATTTTCCGCTCCCACAAGTCCTCCATGTAGGAGACCACCTAAGTCCTCTGGACCCACCACGCTCAGAGACCTCAGGTAAATGTCCCTCCTCTCCTCTCTTCCTGTCTACCGCATCCTTCTAAACCCATTGGCTCCAAAGCCTTCTCTGATTTCTTCAGGATCTCTCCTGAAGGATCTCTCGCTCTCTGAATTCTCTTTACATTTTCTATCAGAGCCATGCAATTTAGTTTTTCTGAATTCCAATTCTAATACATTCCCAATTGGATTTATAAGCTTGTCAAAGGCAGGACTTTGTCTCGTATTTAGCTCTTACCTCCCCACCACATATACACCACCCCTAAAAGTCTGTTAGTGACTTGACATTTCAAAATTCTAGACATTTGTGCAGGCTTGTAATCCCAGTACTTGGGAGGCTGAGACAGGAGGCTCACAGGTTTGAGACCAGCCTCAGCAAATTAGCAAGACTCTCAGCAACCTAGCCAGATCCTGTTTCAAAACAAAACAACAAGAACAAAAAAATTAAAAAGAGGAGCTGGGAGTATAGCTGGAGGTAGAATACCCCTGGTTCAAGCCCCAATACCATATACACACACATACCTCCCAAAAAAATCTAGACATTTTTGCTCTTTTCTCTCTTCTCTCTGGAAATGCCTTGGAAGTTTGAGGAGGGCATCATAGATATCTGCTTTGAGATCCTGAACAAGAGCCTGTACTTCTTAAAGAACCCGTCCAGAGACTGTTCCCAGCGCAGAGACGTGGTGTACGTGTGCAGGGTGGTGAGTGCCATGGTAAGCACAGAGGCTTCCCGCCCCTCTCTGAGGACAGTCTGACCTTCCCCTGGTGCTGTGGAAACCCACTTGTCTGTCTTTTGCAGATCAACAGCAACGATGACAGCGGTGTGCTGCAGGGAAACTGGGGCGAGGACTACTCCAGGGGTGTCAGCCCACTAGAGTGGACGGGCAGCGTGGCCATCCTGCGGCAGTGGTCGGCCATGGGTGGGCAGCCTGTGAAGTACGGACAGTGCTGGGTCTTTGCCTCAGTTATGTGCACTGGTGAGTAAAGAATCACTCACTTAACTGGGCACAATGGCACACATCTGTAATCCCAGTACTTGGGAAGCTGAGACAGGGGGATCGCAGGTTCACGGCCAGCCTTAGCAACTTAGCAAGACACTTAGCTACTTAGCAAGACCCTGGTTCAAAATAAAAAATAGAGCCGGGCGTGGTGGCGCACGCTTGTAATCCCAGTATTTTGGGAGGCAGAGACCGGAGGATCCGGGTTCGTGGCCAGCCTCAGCTCTCTCTCTCTCTCTCTCTCTCTCTCCCTGTCTCTCTCTCTCTCTCTCTCTACCTAGCGAGGCCTTCCACAACTTCGTGATACCCGGTTTCAAAAATAAAGTATAAAAAATAGGGCCAGGGGTGTAGCGTAGAGGTAGAACGCCCCTGCGTTCAATCCCCGGTACCGCAAATAAATAAATAAATAAATAAATAAATAAATAAATAAATAATAAAATAGGACTGGGGGTATAGCTTGGAGGTAGAATGCCCCTAGGTTCAATTCCCAATACAAATAAATAAATAATTAGGATCACTCAATATTTATGACAGCCCTTTGAGATGGGGCTGTGATTATCCATTTTCAAATAAGCCAACTGTGGCTCGTGAAGGTTCTGGATCTTGCCCATGGCCCTGCAGTAAGGGGGCGGGCTACACAGGCTCTTAACCAGTACACTGCTCATTCTTGGGGGGTTGACCTGTTGTAATCACTCCACGGCCTCCTTGATAAAGTAGTGAGACTGTTGGCATGGCCTCCTGGATAAAGCAGGTGTGGTCCTAAATCGGAGGCAAAACAGCTTCTTTCCGCCACCTGCTCAGCTCATCTGCTCGAGGTGAGCCTGGAGTCAGGGAACAGGTGGGGGAAGCTGGAGGTGCAAGCAGAGGGTCTGGGATAGCCTGACTCCCCTGTAGTCTTCCCCGGGAGACTTGAGGAGTTGCAATTGGAGATTTGTTACTTTGCTAACTACCTGTAGGGAGCATCAGGGGTTTATGCATTATTAAAGTTCAGTGAAAAGCTGTTGGCAGACTATCTGTGTAGATGAGGGAGGGTGAGGCAGAGAGTACCAAAGTGTTGCCTGTCCCCCCATGCACGGCCTCCCACAGGGCTGCCTTGACACGCCGTGGTGCTCAGCAAACATTTGCTCAACTAACACATTGACCCTGAATGGGAGAAGGGGGAACACAGGACAGGGAGGACAGAGATAGGGGCCAAAGTTCTAGACTTTTCTGAAAGGAGCCACACAGCCTGAAGTTACGTGTAGGTGCTACACAGAGAGAAGAGGCTTAAATCTGAGTGTTCAAATCAAGTAGCCATGCGCTGCTTATTTGTGAAATGGGTCTGGGCTGCTCTGGCCCTCAGTGGTCCCAGTGCTGCCTTGGGCTGGCCAGTCTGCCCACGATGGCCAGGTAGGAGTTGTGGAGGCAGCCTTGGGCCTTCAGACTCTGGGGTGAGCAGGAGAAGAGCTTGGTCCACGAACTTGCTCCCCTCCAAGCCCTGAGCCCTCGCAGGCCTCAATCCTGGGCCACTGCGTGGGGACAGCCAGTCCTGCTGAGCCACCTGAGGCCACCTGCAGCCAGGCCTCACTCCCACACCTGCTGCGGTTTGTGAAAAGCCCAGCAGCGTGCCAGGCCATGGATAGGTGACTGAGGACAGGTGGCCTTCTTGAGGGCTCTTAAGTGACTTGAAACAAGATGGCTGGTCACTCTCAGTCGTCTTTTTACTTCTCAAAACATTATAGTACTCACGGCGGCATCAGTGGGCATCGCCTGCTCCTCCTGGGAAGGAGATGGGTGGGATAAACTCTCTGAACTCCTTGCTGCACTGACAGAGGTGCTACACGCACAGTTACAGGGTCATGCCTGGCTCTTGGCTTGAGTTCATCTGGCTCCAGGCAGGCTGTGTGTGTGTGTGTGTGTGTGTGTGTGTGTGTGAGATGGGTTGGTGGCAGTTTTGTGTGACTAGATCTGTGACAACCCAGATTTAAAAGGTCCTTGTAACACTACCCAGAAAAGCCACAAGAGGGAGCTGCTGCCTTATCAAAGATGGTTACTATATCATTGTGTGTGGTTTCCTCTTGTCAGAGTGTCTTCCATTGTAACTCTAGACATTTAAGGTGCCCTTCTATCCATTCTTTAATTTCCTTCGTCTCTCCCCCAACTCTTCTATTTAAGTAGAATTGCAGGTCCAGAATTTTAGAACTGAAAAATCATCTGGTCCAACTCTTCCTTTTGTTACATGGAAGGAGACTCATCCGGAGGAATTAGGCCACCTAAGGTCTCATAGTTTGTCTCTTGCAGCTGGTCACAGCATAGGCCTAGAGTTTTTAAAAGTTTCTTTCTAGCCAGGTGTGGTGGTGCACACCTTTAATCCCAGTACTTGGGAGGCTGAGACAGGAGGATCACAGGTTTGAGGCCAGCCTCAGCAACTTAGCGAGACCTTGTTGTATCTTTGTGTGTGTGTGTGTGTGTGTGTGTGTGTGTGTGTGTGTGTGTGGTATTGGGGATTGAACCCAGGGGTATTCTATCTCTGAGCTACACTCCCATCCTTATCTTATTTTTATTTTGAAACAGGTTCTTGCTAGGTTGATGGGAGTCACTACTTGCTGAGGCTGTCCTCGAACCTGCGATCCTCCTGTCTCAGCCTCCCAAGTACTGGGATTACAGGTGTGCGCCACCATGCCTGGCTTCGAGACCCTATTTAAAAAAATAAAAGTAAAAAGGACTGGGGGTGTAACTCAGAGGTAGAACCCTTTTGGGTTTCAATTGCCAGTGAAGACGAGGGAGAGGAAGAGGAGAAAGAAGAAGAGGAGGAGGAGGAGGAAATTCTTTTTAATTATTAAATGTTTTAGGTTCTCTGTTTTTAACTTGGAAAGTTGCTGAGGGAAAAAAGCCCTAAATAATAAATTGAGTTATTAATTATTGTTTTAAATGATTCTCAAACGATTTCCTTCTCTTTGTGAGACCACTCTGCGGATGGGGCAGGCGAGCGACAGGGTTCTGGCCCTGGGCGCGGTGCTCTGGGGATAGGAGTAAAGAAAGGGGGCACAAGTGTGGATCCGGAAATCTTGATTTCTTTCTCTCCTCCAGCTTGAAAATGAGAAATTATGCATGGAAAAACAATAATTCCACTTGAAATGAGCTCAGCGACTCCCTCTTCTTACTCTCTCTGTAGTAATGAGATGCTTAGGTGTTCCGACCCGTGTCGTTTCTAATTTCCGCTCTGCGCACAACATGGATGGGAACTTGACCATCGATACCTACTATGACCGAAATGCAGAGATACTGCCAACTCAGAAACAAGACAAAGTATGGTAAGGGGCACTGCCTCCAACAGGTCTCCGCTGTGTCCCAGGTAGGGGAGGAAAAGTCTCACCTGGTGCATTCTGACTCTGGAGGCGACATTGCTTTCTACAGTGCTGCTGATGCTCAGAGAAATTTTCCCTAATCCAGGAGGCTGTTCTGGCTAATTAGATCGTCAAATTAACCTCATTTCAGAGATAGAAGACACTGGGATAACACTCTGAAGCCTCAGCCAAACGAATAGCTGTGTGTCCCGGACACTGACCTGAAGGTCTTTACTCCTCTTACTCTCCTTCTCCAAGGCTTTGTGTTTGTACCGTCCTGCTTCCTGCCAGGGCCAGAGCCTGGCTTGCCGCCTCTGGATTCCTCCGCTGGTCTCTCGGCCTCTTGCTCTCCCTGCCTCACTCCTTCACTGTGTGGGGATGTGTCTCCTTCTGTGCATCTCGGTTCTCTTGCCCTGGTTCTTTTCTCCTTCTCTGCTCAACCCACGTCTGGTATCTTGATTTCCCTTTTCCAGTCAGTTTCCAGATGAGAATCGTTGAGTTATGCAGAACAAGCTGCTTTCCTTGGAGTCCCCTCTCTCTCCAAACCTCAGTTTCCTTGTGGGTAAAATACAAATACTTCACAGAGTAGTTAGGGCTAAAGGACAGAAATGCAGGTGAGCAGAATCCACAGATGTACTTCTAGAGGGCTGAACTGTCTCTGGTTCAAGAAGCATGGGATAGCTCGGCATGGTAGTGCTCACCTGTAATCCCAGTACTTGGGAGGTGGAGACTGGAGGATCTCAGGTTTGAGGCCAGCCTCAGAAATGTAGTGAGGCTCTCAGCAACCTAGCAAGACTCTGTTTCAAAACAAAAAATAAAAAAAGGCTGACTGGGGGTGGAGCGTGGAGGTGGAAGACCCCTGGGTTCAATTCCCAGTACCAAAAAAAAAAAAAAAAAGCAGTGGTATATCTGAAAAGGATATGTCACTATTCATGTAGAATTCTGTCTATGAATGTATAACCTGAATCTAATCATTAGGAAAGACAAGCTCCAAATGGGGGCAACTCTTTTAAAATAAGTAAATGCTATTTTCAAAATGTCAATGTAATAAAAAGAAAGGGTGAGGAACTGTTCCAAGATCAAAGGAGACTAAAGACACTGAACAACTAAATGCAAGGTGGTTGCAGACTGAATCCCCTCATGGGTGGGGCAATGATACTACAAAGGACATTATGAAGTCAACAGACAAAATTGGAATATAGACATAAATTGGGTAAAGGTATTGTATCCATATTAAGTACTAAGCTAGTTAACTGTACAGGGTTATATAAGAGAAGATCCCTATTCTTAGGAAATACATGTTGAAGTGTGTATGTGTATGTATATATCTATATCTATATTGAAAGTAAATGGAGAAAAATATTATAGATAAGTTGGATATATATGTATACACATATATGTATATATATTTATACTATTCTTGCAACTTAAGCTTGAGATTACTTTCTAATAAAAAGAAAAAGGGGTCAGGCTTGGTGGTGCATGCCTGTAATCCCAGTACTTGGGAGGTTGAGATGGGAGGATTGTAGGTTCCAGGCTAGCAGTGCAGGGTAACTTAATGAGACTCTGTTACAAAATAAAAAAAAAATAAAATAGGTCTAGGGGTGTAGCTCAGAGGAAGAACGCCCCTGAGTTCAATCCCCAGTAACAACCCCCCCCCCCACACACACACAGTAAAAGGAAAGAAGAAAGAAACAATGATATAAAGCACTCAGCATAGCGTCTGGTACCTGGGAAATCCACAGGAACTATAAATTCTGTCTCCTTCCTCCCTTCTGCAGGAATTTCCATGTGTGGAACGAGTGCTGGATGATCCGGAAAGATCTCCCTCCAGGATACAATGGGTGGCAGGTGCTAGACCCCACGCCCCAGCAAACCAGCAGCGGTGCGTGAGGCGGCAGGGTCAGGACTCCTTGGAGGCCGGTAGGGGTGACTGACGTGTGAGCAGGAGGCCAGAGAGGAGCAGCATGCCCCCCAACCGCCTCCCCAGGTCTAACTTTGCCATCGATAGTGGGGTCACCTGGACAAGTCACGAGGCCTCTCGCTCCTTTCCTCACCTGTAAATTGGGGAGATGATGATAGCAATGGTCATCCTCTCAGAAGGTGGCCCTGAGGGTCAGATGAATTAATGGGAACAAAAGTGCTTGGTAAACTAGAGGACACTCCACGGGTGGGGGTCATTAGTGCCTCTGCCCACCCTTCCCTCACCTCATGGCCACCAGCCAACTGTCCTGGCCCACGTGTCAGCAGCCCACCTCACAGCGCCTGTCGCCTCCACAGGGCTATTCTGCTGCGGCCCTGCCTCTGTGAAGGCCATCAGGGAAGGGGATGTCCACCTGGCCTACGACACCCCTTTTGTGTATGCCGAGGTGAACGCCGACGAAGTCATTTGGCTCTTAAGGGATGGCCAGGCCCAGGAAATCCTGGCCCACGACACCAGTTCCATTGGGAAGGAGATTAGCACCAAGATGGTGGGGTCGGACCAGCGCCAGGACATCACCAGCTCCTACAAGTATCCGGAAGGTGCCCAGGCCAGGGACTGGGGGAGGGGCGGTGCAAGGGCCTCAGTGCTGTCCCCAGCTGGGATGGCTCCAGGTTAAAACCATCACCACCTAATCTTCCTCATGGCAGACTCTGGGTGTGGGGGAGCTTTCTCGGACCTTGGGTATGTGGCTCTAGGGTATGTTTGCCAGATTTAGCAAATTAAAACACAGGGTGCCCTGTTTAATTTGAATTCCAGATAAATTCAGATAACCAAATATTTTATTAGTACAAGTAGATCCCAAGTGGTATATGTGGCATACTAAAAAGTATTTCTGATTTATCTGAAATTCAAATTTAACCAGGTATGATTTTTTTCTTTTTGTGGTACTGGAGATTGAACCCAGAGGTGTTCTACCACTGAGCACCCCCTCAGCCCTTTTTAAATTTTTTGTTGTGCAACAGGGTCTGAGTTGCCAAGGCTGAGCCTCAAACCTGCGATCCTCCTATCTCAGCCTCTCAAGTCTGGGATTACTGCCAGTCGTGGGGTTGGGGCTTTGGGAGGACTGCTGGCAGTAGAGTCGCTTGTTTCCCCAGGGCCATTGGTCCTCTCTCTGCCTTTCCCACGGGTGTCTTTCCTGTGTCTCTGTTCTGCCAGGATCCCCCGAAGAGCGGTCTGTTTTCCTGAAGGCTTCCCGGAAAATGCTGGAACCCAAAATGGCCTCTTCACCACTCCTGGACCTCCTGGGGTCTGGGCGCTTTGAGGATCAGCCAGTGCAGCTGCAGCTACAGCTGCCCAGGATGCCAGTGTGGGGCCAGGACGTGCTGCTGGTGCTGAGTGTCCGGAGGGTGCCTGGCAGAGCCCAGCTCTGGGGTCCCCTCCGGCTGATGGTGCGCTTCTGCGCACAGGCCCTGCTGCACGGGGGCCGCACGCGCCAGCCCCTCTGGAGGCAAACGGTGCGCTTGAGCCTGGGCTTCGGGGAGGGTGAGTATGAGGCCGGCCTGAGAAGGCACCCACAGGGAGGGGAGCTTTGGGTCTGTGAACAAGGCTGGGCGGTCCAGCCAGATCACAGAAAACCCCAACCCCACCAACACATCCTAGGTAGTGAGGCTGCTGGTGGAGGGGGGTCAAACGCACCTGCTGTATCCCCCCATGCCATCCCACCAAGTGAGACTCAGCAGTGAGCTCTGGGGGCGTCTGTGCAGGCTAAACGCGCACCCCCTCTCCGTCTCTCCATCTTCTCTCACCCATTCCCTGGACTCAAGATTTTTTTTGTCTGTGCTTAGAGATACAGTGGCCACTCCTACTGCCCTACAACGATTACAAAAACAGGCTGACGGATGAAAAGCTGATCCGCGTGTCTGGCATTGCCGAGGTTGAAGAGACAGGGCGGTCCATGCTGGTACTCAAAGACCTCTCTCTGGAGCCTCCCCACTTATCTATTGAGGTGAGGTCTCTGGACAGAGAGGGGGGCCCAGGGGCTCTCTAACTCACCCTACACAGGGGCTGGGTATAGAGCAGCAAACTAGACACTGTCCCTGCCTCGGACACCAAACCGATGATTTAACAGTACGAGATGGTGTGCTCTCCTGTGCTTTGTACAAAGGGGAGGGCAGGCATGAAGGAGGCTCAGAGAGGTGGCCTTGGGTGGAGGGTGCGTAGGAAGATGCTGTGCAGAGAAATGAGATGCATAGGAAGGCATTTGAAGAGGGGAAATCATTTGGAAAAGGCAAAAGACAAGACAGACTGTGACTGGGAGATGGAGTAGAGGAAACAGATTTGAGAGAGACCATAAGGTCAAGTTCAAAAGGTGGCTGCTGATTAGATGGGGCGCCAAGGAAGAGGGGACGAACAAGACGTGAGCCTCAGGTTTTGGGTTCTAATGTCTGGGCGGCTGACGTGGCCCTTACATGGGGAAGGAAGGGTAAGCAGAGGAGGGCAGGCGTGTTCTCCACCTCCTATTACCAGGGTTTTCCTTCCCCGAAGCCTTGTTTCCGCCCTGTCCCTCTGACTCCAAAAGACTTGCCCACTGTCTAGCCCAAACCCGGCTCTTCACCTGGGGTGTCAACAGCATGCCCCTACCCCACCCAGAAGGAGAACTGGGCGGCTCCAGTTCAGATATAAATCAGCTACCCATCTTGTGGTTTTCACCTGGGCACTCGGTTAGGTTGCTGAGCCAGGTGATGCCGGGCAGCCTGGTGGTGGGGCAAGCGGTGGGCAGAATGGCGAGTGCAGACTCAGCCTGGTGCTGGGGGTGGTGCTACCCATAGCAGGGCCCTGGGTGCAGCAGGATCTCAGTGTGACACAGTAGATGCCAAGAAGGCTGTGATTTGGTCCCCATCAGTATGGGACCGATGACTTTGTGTGACTATGCTGGATTCCAAAGTTATTTTAACCCATTCTACTTTGACACCCTCATTAGAGACTTGGTTCTTCCATTGGAATTCCAGATAAGCCGGGGTGTGTTCTTCCTTCTCCCTGATTCTCTGGCCTGGCCAGAACATGCCCCTCATATGATCAGGTGGTCAGAGCTCAGTTCAGTTCAATACTCATTTACTGATAGTCATCATCTGACAGGCGCTATACTAGGCACCAGGGCCCCAGAAGTGAGCAGGACCGAATCCCTGTCTCCCACTCACAGGCCAAGGCCGTGCCACCCATGACACCAGCCTCAGGAGTGAAGCACCGAACACCCCTGGAGATACAGCTGCATGCGAGAGACGTGGGCTGGGGGCTGGGACCCCTGGGTCAGGTTCCAGCTCTGCCATTAACATGTCATAGGACCTTGGCCTCATTGTTTCCTCACTGATGGAGCAAAAGGGTGGAATGATGTCATTGTGGCACCTGGGTGGCACACATGACACTCCTTTATGCCATGTCTGCATCAGATAATGCTAATTGATTATGACTCTTTTTTTTTT
>PVJS01038593.1:0-17500 GCA_004027185.1 Glis glis
ACTCTCTGGGACACCAGAGCCACTGTCCCCTCCCCTGGATGCCCAGGCTTGTGTGTCTACTGGTGGGAGAATGTGAGGACTCCAGGATGCAGTGTTCCTGGCCCACAGAGCCCTTGCTGGCTATCGGGTTTTAGTTTGCAGTCCTGTGTTTCCCTCTCTTATGGCTATGTCCCTGGTTGTCAATAAAATATTTCCTGGCCTCCTGGAATCTTTCTTCTGTTGCACAAATGTGACAATTCAAAATGGGCCCAATGATAACCATCACACCGGGATGAAGGAGTAGGTCAGTGGAAGGGCTAGTGCTCTGAGAGGGATTATCAGACTTTAGGAAAGCCTACTCTTAGTGTGTGCCAGAACCAGCTCTGACTGGCTTGCGAGAGCTAATCACTGCCACTTCCCAGCTCCATGTTAAGTGACTTTGTGTTGGTGTTTGTAGTAATATTTAAAGAAATTGGCAAACACTACAATCAGTCCCTCTGCAAACCGGTTGTACATCTACTAGGATGTCACTGATGTGGGTGGTAGAAACCAGGATAATAAATTTTCTCCCACTCTGCTGACTGGACATTTGTACCTGGTTGGAGAAAGCTCAAGGGGCTTTGCAAGTCACCTTATTTTTTCCCTCAGCCACTTAAATAGGCAGGACTACAGGTGTACACCCCAGCACCTAGCTACAGACTACTACATTATTTATAGCTGGAATATTGCTGAAAGCTCTGGTTTATACACTATCGACAGGCTGATGTGGAGAAAGGTTGAGTAAGGAGTGGTGAGCTGTGATGGATCATCTAGGTCCCCTAAAATGAGAAACGGATGTTACAAGGTTTCAGCCAGGTGTGGTGGTGCACCCCTGTAATCCCAGCCCTTGGGAGGCTGAGACAGGAGGATGGCAGGTTCGAGGGCAGCCTCAGCAACATAGTGAGACCCTGTTTCAGAACAAAATGGGCTGGGGGTGTAGCTCGGAGGTACAGTGCCCCTGGGTCCAATCCCCTGTGCCCCAAAAGAAGAAAGAGAAAAGGCTTCCCTGTCATGGCCTCTACAGTGGAAACTGGCAAGGCTGGAGCAAAGCGAACATTCCTGTGCCGGTGCCTTGGAGAGTTGGAGCCCTGAGGTTCCAAGTGCAGTCGACTCCGTCTTGCTGCAAGCCTTATCCTGTCCAGCAGCAGGGGGCGCTCTTGCGCGATCACCGGGCTGACAGCCCGAGTCCGGCGTGGCGACGCTCTAGTCGCTTTTTTCTGTGGCGGAGAGCAGCTTTCTGGGCCACTGTAGCGTTGCTGGGCTCTCTGGCCCGGGCCGGGAGAAAGCTCCAGCTCTGCGCGCACCCTGGGGGCAGATCATGGCCCGGCTCCCGAAACTCGCAGTCTTTGATCTGGGTGAGGAGCGGGCAGGGAGAGTCATGGGGCATGCTCCTTTTCCATTGGCCAGCGGCCACTGAGCCCCCCAAGGCTGAACCTCCCCACCCCTTCCTCTCGCAGATTACACGCTCTGGCCTTTCTGGGTCGACACGCACGTAGACCCCCCGTTTCACAAGAGCAGGTGAGGCAGGGATAGGGAGGAGTGGGACCTGTCGGGACCTTGTGGGAGCCAAGCATTCTCTCGCCCTCTCCAGTGATGGAACTGTACGAGATAGACGGGGCCAGGACATCCGACTGTACCCGGAGGTGCCTGAGGTCCTGGAACGATTGCAGGGTCTTGGGGTGCCTGTCGCAGCCGCTTCCCGGTAAGAAGAGCGGCTGACAGCAACTCCTGATAATGCTGAAAGATGCATGTGTGGGGAGGCTTCATGTAACCCCTTGGGTACAAAAATTTAGGAGGTGTGCGGGGCGTTGTGGCATACTCCTGTAATCCCAGCACTTGGGAGGCTCAAACAGGAGGTTTGCAGGTTCGATGCCGGCCTCAGCAATTTAGCAAGACCCTCAGCAACTTAGCGACACTGTTTCAAAATAAAGAGGTCTGGGAGCCGGCATGATGGCTCACGTTTATAATCCCAGTACTTGGGAGGCTGAGACAGGAGGATCACAGGTTCACTGCTCGCCTCAGCTACTTAGTGAGGCCCTCTGCAACTTAGACCCTGTTTCAAAATAAAGAGTAAAAATAGGGCTAAGGGTGTAGCTCGGAGGTAGAATACCCCTGGGTTCAATCCCCAGTCTCTCTCTCTCTCTCTCTCTCTCTCACACACACACACACACACACACACACACACACACACAAAAGAGGTCTAGAGGTGTGTAGCTCAGAGGTAGAATACCCCCGGGTTCAATCCCCAGTACAAAAAAAATTAGGAGGTGCAAATTTGCAAATATTTTTCCTAATTTTACCCTCTCATGTGCCTTTTAGTTATTAACCACTGTCTCAGGATCAACTATGTCAGACAGAAGGCTAATGGAGTTGAATAAAGACAGGAAGCCTGTCCATCTTGGAAAAAGCACCGTGGTTTCCCTTGGTTATACCTAACTGTGTTTGCAGTTCTTCATTTGGCTCTTCACTCTCCTAATTCTGTTACACTTTTTTGCAGGACAGGTGAGATAGAAGGGGCCAACCAGCTACTAGAGCTTTTTGACCTTGTCAGATACTTTGTTCATCGGGAAATCTATCCAGGTAGTAAAGTCACGCACTTTGAGAGGTAGGCAAAGAGGAGGGCAGGAGTGGGGAGGGAGGGTACCAGAGAGGGATGCAGTAAGCCAAGATGCCAGCTCCATTACCCCTGCCCTTTCTTGCACAGGTTGCAGCAGAAGACTGGAGTTCCCTTCTCCCAGATGATCTTCTTTGATGATGAAAAGCGGAATATCATAGATGTTGGCAAACTGGGTACTGAGCAGTGAGGGTGGCCATCTGGGGGATGAGGAGAAAGGGCTCCTGGAAGGGATTAGGTAATATACAGGGCGGTGGGTCTGCATGACGATGACACACACACAAGGTGAGAGTAATAACGGGGAGCCCTGAAAGCCTGATGAAATGTGACTTCGTTCTAGGTGTTACCTGCATTCACATCCAGAATGGAATGTGTCTTCAAACCCTAACTCAAGGGTTGGAGACATTTGCAAAAGCCCGAGCGGGGTCCTGAGGTCCAGCCCGGTGGATGAGCCTCGTTTGAGCCTGAAAAGGGGAATGAAGAAGGCATTTCATGTGCATTTGTAATTTATTAAAGTGTATCTGTGCGTGACAAAAGCTCTTACCCACAGTGTGGGTTGTTTCTGTTTTTCTAGTGTGTGAACTGGGTTTGGTTGTCCTGAGGTGCCCACACCGGAGCGTGAGACATTACACTGCAGCGGGTTCTGCCATACAGACTGCGGCAGCCCCAAGGCTGTGATCCCCTCGTTCTGGAACTATCCCCACCTTCTTTAATGAGCTCAGTAAAGGTCATACAGAACTCTCCCACTGCCTCCATAGGGTGGCGGGGTGCTATTACACTGCACGCTTCCTTCCAAGGATCAAACACCATTTTGGGGTGGGGACTACCCACCTTTTTAGGTAGCAGAAAGTGAAGCGGCCACTTTAAGAGGAGTGCATTCAACCTGGGGCTGGTGGCCCTGGTCACGTGACAGCACGGGTCTCTTTCGCGCCTGCTGATGACGTCATGTCACGCCCAGAGGAGGGATTGGCCACGGCGGGTCTGGGCGCTGAAACCCACGCTCCAGAAACAAGGCGGAAGTGCAGGGCACGCCGAGGGGTGGAGGCGGAGAGGCCAGGCCGCGATGAGTGGGCTCGGCAGACTCTTCGGGAGGGGTGAGCCGGGGAGGCTGGGCCTCCGGGAGGTGCTGACCCCAGCGGGGGTAGGGGAGGCCGCGGCGCCCGGCAGGGGAAGAGACTCGGACGGGCTGACCCGACACCCCGGCCCACGGCGGAGCCACTGGAGCCAGAGGCCCCGCCTCATCTGGGCGCCTGGGTCTCGCCTTTCTGGCTCCCAGAGCAAAGAGCTAAGAGTCCAAAAGAGGACGTGAGTGGAGGGCGTGGCGACCTGCTGGTTTGGGGGACTAGTTGCCAGCCGTCTCCATCCAGTCCTTTCCAAAACACTGGTGCTTATAATGTGGGGAAAAAAAAGATCTTCCTTCTTGAAGGTCACGGCTGGTAGGGGAACACAAGCAAAAACAGGCATTTACAGTGTACTGTAGCACCTCAATGATGGAGATCCTAAAGAAACAAACGGAAATGCAGAAGTAGGCATTGGAGATGGTGTTGCAGAGGCTAGCACTTGCCAAGTGGAGCACTGAGGTACTCCAAGGAAGTGGTAACAGCCTTCAAGAAACACAGAGGCAAAAAAGACTTGGAAATATGTAGGGAAGAAAGAAATTCTGGCTGCCCTGTGAGGGAAAGAAAAAGAGATGAAAGGGGAGAGAAAAGTAGAGGAAAGTATGGATGGTGAAGTAAACAACGACAAGATCAAAAAGGGCCTGTATTATCTCCCTGAAAAGTTTTGGATTTTATCTGGTAGACAATGGAGAGTGTGGAAGGATTTTACACAGGTAAAGGCCATCCAGATTTATTTGGAAAAAAATGACTGTTAGAAGTGTAGAAGATCTAGTACTGCAAAAAGAAAGAAGTATAGAAGATGAAGGGGAGAAATTGAAATCACATTCTTTTTTCTCTAGCCCCTTGTACCGCGTTTAGTTTGATCTTGTGGAGTCAGGACCTTTGGCATCTCCTAGGACAGCAAGTGGAATATTGGTTATAAAAAGTGACTGGTAAGCCGGGTGCAGTGGCGCACGCCTGTAATCCCAGTACTTGGAACGCTGAGACAGGAGAATCACAGGCTCAAAGCCAGCCTCAGCAACGTAGCAAGACCCTGTTTCAAAATAAAGAATAAAATTGGGCTGGGGTGTAGCTTGGAGGTAGAATGCCCCTGGGTTCCAATCCCCAGTACCACCAAAAAAAAAAAAAAAAGTGACTGGTAATAACTTGAAAGGCAACTTGGAATAGTAAAAAGAATATTGGCTTTGGAAGTCATATCACAACATTTTGATTCCTGCTTAATCTCTTACTAGTTGTGATTTTTGACAAAAGTTTTTAATATAGCCAGATAAGATGGTGCACACCTGTAATCCCAGTACTCCAGAGACTGAGACAAGAGGATCGCAGGTTTGAGGATGGCCTCAGAAACGTAGCGAGACTCTCAGTAACCTAGCAAGACCCTGTTTCAAAACAAAAAGTAAGCCGGGTGTGGTGGCGCATGCTTGTAATCCCAGTACTTGGGAGGCTGAGACAGGAGGATCGCAGCTTCGCAGCCAGCCTCAGCTACTTAGTGAGGTCCTCCGCAACTTAGTGAGACCCTGTTTCCAAAAATAAGAAATAAAATTGGGCTGGGAGTATAGGTTGGAGGTAGAATGCCCCTGGGTTCAATCTCCAGTTCTGCAAAAAAAAAAAAGTAAAAAAGAGTGGAGGTGTAGGTCAAAGGTAGAAGACCTCTGGGTTCAATCCCCAGTACCACACACAAAAAAGGTTTTTAACATCTTTGTGCCTGTTTTCACATATCTAAAGTGCAGATAGTACATTCATTGTAGGGAACATTTAGAGGTTAGCAATAACACAGTCAGGTGCCTAGCACGTACTATCCACTCTGATTGGTGGCTAACATTTTTCCTTTGCACACATGGGCCTGTTCCACTGAACTCTTCAGGGAAGAAGGAGAAGGTGCCAACCCCTGAAGAAGCAATACAGAAACTGAAAGAGACAGAGAAGATACTGATCAAGAAACAGGAGTTTCTGGAGCAGAAGATTCAACAGGAGCTACAAATGGCCAAGAAGCATGGGACCAAGAATAAGAGAGGTAATGAGGGAAAGGAGCCACTGGGGAGGGCCCTGGTGGGAAGCAGGTGCTTCTGACTCATGTTCAGGGTCTGGGCTGGGTCAGCCGCTCTGCAGGCTTTGCGGAGAAAGAAACGATTGGAACAGCAGCTGGCACAAACCGATGGGACATTATCCACCCTGGAGTTTCAGCGCGAAGCCATTGAGAATGCCACCACCAATGCAGAAGTGCTTCGCACCATGGAGCTTGCTGCCCAAGGCATGAAGAAAGCCTACCAGGACATGTGGGTACGGGGCGGGGAGGACGGGACCCAGGCACTGGGGAGGGTGGCTAGGTATTATATTTGAACTTAAAAGCCTCTCTGAATGTGTATTTATGTAGTGCTTATGATGGGCAGACCTCTGCCTCCTTACTTCCTGCAAGAAAAACCCATTTGCTGGTTGGGTCATTCTAGGGAGAGGAAGATGATTTCTCTAATTCTTAAAGATCCTTCAAGCCAGGCGTGGTGGCACGCGCATGTAATCCCAATACTTCAGAGGCTGAGACAGGAGGATCGCAGGTTTAACACCAGCCTCAACAACAGTGAGACCCTGTTTCAAAACAAAAAATAAGAAGTGCTAGGAGTGTAGCTCAGAGGAACAATACCCCTGTATTCAATCCCCAGTACCACAAAAATAAATAAGTAAACAAACAAACAACTAACTTTCAGGGAAGGAAGTGCAACCTGTCCTTTCCAATATGGCTTCTTGGTATTCCTTAGCCAGACTTGCCTCTTTTCCTTTCTCCTACCATGGGCTTATCAGTGTGAGGCCACAAGGCAGGAAGGGCTTCATTCATGTGAGTTGAGAAAGTTGAGGGCGGGGTGGTGTTGTTGCCTGACTTCTTGGCTGTATATCTTGTTCTCAGGGACATTGATAAAGTGGATGATCTGATGGCTGACATCACAGAACAGCAGGAGTTGGCCCAGCAGATCTCAGATGCCATTTCTCGGCCTGTGGGCTTTGGAGATGATGTGGATGAGGTGAGGGGTGAGGGACTATCGGAGAAACTATGAATTGGCCAGAAGGAATGCCCGAGAGAGGCTCTTGGGGCATGTTCTGGAGGAACTCCAAAAGTGGTCTGGTTGGAAGTGGAAATTTCTTTTTCTTGAACAGTCTTGTCATCCCATATCCAGGATGAATTGTTGGAAGAGCTAGAGGAGCTGGAGCAGGAGGAATTGTCCCAGGAGTTGTTAAATGTGGGCGACAAGGAGGAAGAACCCCCAGTTAAATTGCCCAGTGTACCGTCTACACGTCTGCCTGCAGGACCAGGTACCCAGGGCTCTTTGTTGTCTCAGGGACTTGAGAGGGTGGTAGAGGTACATGGTAAGATTATTCCCCATTCATCCTCATCCATCCTGCCACAAAGGATCCAGACACAGAGGGTTGCTGTCACAGTTGTGTAGGTTGCTGACTATGTAACAGCGTCTGGCTAAAAGAGAGTGTGGACGAAATCCAGACTCCAGCCTGTGCTCCACGCAGCAGGCTGTGTACCTTGCTTTAAGGCAGAAAATGCTGGGGAAAGAGGCACCTTTTTCTAATTTGCACAAAGGTGCTATGGGAATGAGCAACAGCACTGCAAGCAGGACCACACCTTTACATTTTTGCTGGGGAGAGACAATTCAGCAGGCTCTGGGTGTCAGAGCAGGGGATGGCTGGAATTACTGAGGCTTTAACACTTTAACCCTTCTCTTTTCTTTCTCTGGGTATTCTCATCCCCATAGCTCCCAAAGCGGACGAAGACGAAGAAGAACTAAAACAGCTGGCTGAGTGGGTATCGTGACGAGCCTGGGCTTACCTTGTTACTGCTGCCTTTGTCAGTCTCTTTTCCTTAAGTGCCAAGTGCTGAGCTAAAGGAGCATCGCTTTTTTGGGAGGTCCTGCTGAGGTGGTAGTGTGCCTGTCTGAGAAAGGGGCCCTTTGCCCTCCCATCCTTGACTGAACTCTGAAGAAGGATCTTGCTGCAGAAGGAGCCCTGGGCTCCCTTCCCTTCTATAGCAGTTATGGTGCCCTTGTTCCCAATAAAATTGGGTAGATGGATGGATCCCTAGCGTCTATCCTGTCTTGTCTACACCTCAAACTCTTCCCCTGGTTCTTGGAGCCTTGTTTCAAGCAATGAATAATGTAATAGAGTAATGAAAGGGGGTTGGAATGTAGAACAAATAGTCATTTCCAGTATCTCAGCCTATGTTCCAGGCAGACTGTTTCACCTTTCAGGTTGGTTTGTCCTAGAGTTACCCGGTGCTGAGAAGGAGCACACTGCCATCGTTATCTTCAGAACATGTGGAGCCATCTCTGAATCTTCCTCATTCCTTTCTCCCAGTCATTCTGCCAAGACAGTCTCATTTTCCTTTACAAAGCACATTTTCAAGGACAGGGAAGGAAAATACAGGGGTGAGTGGGGCAAGTAGCTTTTCTTTAGCCAGAACTCACAATTGATGGCTTTCACCACTGGAAGGCTTGGTTTGAACTCTCACTTCTGTATCTGGGAGAAAGGGATGAGGAGACCTGACTCCCTGGTGTTGATTCAACAATGGTTAAGTTGGCATTGAAGGAGAAAGGAACCAAGGTACTAAATATACCTAATTCTTATTTGTGAGAGAACATACAGTGCCATTGCTTTGGACTATGGTGGCACAAGCCTGTAATCCCAGCAACTCAAGAGGCTGAGGCAGGAGAATCACAAGTTCAAGGCCAGCCTGAGCATTTAGCAAGACCCTGTCTCAAAAAAAAAAAAAAGCCAGGCTTGGTGGTGCACGTTTGTAATTTCAGTACTTGGGAGGCTGAGACAGAAGGATCACAGGTTCAAGGACAGCCTTAGCAAGTAGTAATACTCTTTATCAACCTCTTGAGACCCTGTTTAAAACTAAACATAAAAGATAGGACTGGTGGTATAGCTCGAGGTAGAATGCCCCTGGGCATTCTCGAGGTAGAGTGCCACAAAAAAAAGAGAGAGATCTGGGGATGTATCCCAGTGGTAGAGCACTCAGAAAAAAATGGTGACCAGGTGTGATGGTGCATGCCTATAATCTCAGTATTTGGGAGACTGAGACAGAAGGTTACAGGGTTCAGGCCAGCCTCACCAATTTAACAAGAACCTGTTTTAAGCCGGGCGTGGCAGTGCATGCTTGTAATCCCAGTACTTGGGAGGTTGAGACAGGACTGCACGTTCGAGGACAGCCTCAGCAAGTAGTGAGACTCTCATCAACCTGGCGAGGTCCTTTTTTTTTTTTAACCGGGTCTCACGAAGTTGCAGAGGCCTCACTAAGTAGCTGAGGCTGGCCGCGAACCCAGATCCTCCGGTCTCGGCCTCCCAAGTACTGGGATTACAAGTGTGCGCCACCACGCCTGGCATTCATTTGAGGTCCTTTTAAAAAAAAATAAATGCCGGGCGTGGTGGCGCATGCTTGTAATCCCAGTACTTGGGAGCCTGAGACCGGAGGATCTGGATTCGCGGCCAGCCTCAGCTACTTAGGCCCTCCACAAGGTACTGAGACCCTGTTTCAAAATAAAGAATAAAAAAAAAAAAAGGCTGGAAGTGTAGCTCAGAGGTAGAATGCCCCTGGGTTCAATCCCCAGAACTACCAAAAAAAAAAAAAAAAAAGGCTGGTGGTGTAGCTTGGAGGTAGAATACCCCCAAGTTCAATCTCTGGCACTACAAAAATAATTTTTTTTCTTTAAATAAAAATATAGGGCTGGGGGTGAAATTTGGAAGTAGAATGCATCTGGATTCAACCTCTGGTACCCCCCGCCCAAAATTGGAACAACTGGAGCTTTTGCCCCACCCACTGCATGAACATTTAGAGAACACAAAGGTATAAAATAATGAGTATGCACTTACATATAATAAAGCTTCCTAAAATCTGAGCTACACTGTTGACTTATACAGGTGTCAAGATGACTGGTTACAGGATCTGGGTAGAAACTCACCTCTGTCCCTCAGCAGTGCTCCCTGCTAAAATTCCCTTGAGCAAAGAATGTCTTTGAGCAAAGAATGTCTTTGAGCGTAGCTGATGAAAGTAAACCAGAATTAGATTTATTTTTGGTATAAAATAGTTTTTGCACCAGACCCTTCTGCTTTGCTCCTCTCAGCCCCCTGCCTCGGCCATTTTCAGGTCATGTCCAAGGATTGATGACGATTAGAGGTGCTGGGGGCCTGGCACATGGCCTCGAGCAGCCTGATCTCATGGGTGGGTTGCTCAGGCTGGAACTTGATCACCCAGGGATCCTTGAGGATGTCCAAGATGGTGGCACGCTTGGCAGCTGGGCGAAGCGTCTGGAGGACCAGGTTCTAGGGCAAGGGAGAGAGAGGTCTTGGCTGAGCTTGCCCCCCATTGTGCCATAGGCAATGAGCAGCTGAATCTAACAAAGAAGCAAGATAGCCCATCACACTACTCTGGTGAAAGGGAGTATGTGGCCTTGGGTTTATGCTGGAGAACCAAGCATTCTCTGCAAAAGAAGGGAAGAGCAACTTGGGTGTGTGTGGGGGGAGGGGTGCATAATCCTCTTGGCCTAAAGGGACAGAAGCTAGAACCTGTTTATCAACCACATCACAAGGTTTGAAGTCCCATGGTAGACCCTGTAAGCCTTGCCCACTATTACAGAGCAGGTGCTAGAGTATGAGATGGCTC
Organism: Glis glis; assembly: GCA_004027185.1. NCBI lineage: Eukaryota > Metazoa > Chordata > Mammalia > Rodentia > Gliridae > Glis > Glis glis. The sequence continues at coordinate 10,412 of PVJS01038593.1, forward strand.
TGGTATGGGAAGAGCCTTCCCCCAGGGTTGGAAGGCCTAAATTTGGTATTCGTTCCTCCCTGTGGGTCATCCCTAAGATCTCAGCCCTCCTGGGGGAACCAGCACCTTGCACTCCTGGGAGATGGTGTGGTTAGATGGGAAAGTGACCTCCTTCTGAGTCTCTCTCAGCAACTTCTTGAGATTGGTGTCATCAAAGGGCAGGCGGGCGATCACTAGAGTGTAGAGGATGACGCCCATGCTCCAGGTGTCAGACAGGAAAGGATTGTAGGGCGAGCCTAGCAAGATCTCCGGGCAGGCGTAAGCAAAGCTGCCACAGTAGGTCTGGCTGAGGTGGGAAAAGCAGTTCATTTGGCGGTAAGAAGAGCTACTACGCACAGGCTGGTTAGCAGGCACCATCTTGGCGAAGCCAAAGTCCGATATCTTCACATTCTCCCTCTTGTCCAGCAACAGGTTCTCCAACTTTAAGTCCCTACCAGCAGCAGAAAGGCTGGGGGTCAGGCTGGGGAGAGGGCTTAGTATTAGACCCGGAGCTGAACGGCCAGGGGTCAGAGGCTAGAGATGGGACAGGCAAAGTAGGAGGGAGATGCCTTTATGAGAGCACAAGGGAGTAAGGAAGGGAAAGCCATGGAAGGTACCTCAGAGGACCCTGGGAGTTCACCATCATATTTCATAAAGTGCTCTGCACACAGTGGGTACTTTACAAGTATCCTGATGATTAAAATAGAGTGGGTGAATGGGCCTAGATACTAAGGGAGGCCAAGGGAAGACAAAAAAAAAGGGGCAGAAAATGGGTAATGTACATAAAACCCCCTCCAGAGTTCAAAGACCCGTCTGGGTGGCTGTGCCCTCACCGGTGCACAATACCCTTGCTGTGCAGGTAGGCGATGCCTAGGGTCATCTGGGAGAACCACTTGCCAGCAAGGGGCTCAGAGCAGGCCCCGTAGCGTTGGATCCATTCAAGGACGTCACCACCTTGAGCCAGTTCCAAAATGATGTATACTCGGGACGTGGTCTCAATGGCCTGATAGAAGTTGATGAGGTACTTGTGCCGCAAGACTTTCATTACCTGACCCCAGAAAAGGGAACCATCAAACCTGGAAAAGGAGAGCCCTGGCTACACTCCCAACCCTCTCCTACCCTCCTACTGCTATTTACTTGGAACTCTGCAACAGAATCAACCCCTGAACTCCAGAGGGCTGGTGGCCTGAGAGTAAACCCTGTTTTGCACTTTTTAGGGGGCTGGAGGTGAGTGAGTGGGTGGGAAAGAGGCCGAATATAATTAAGGAGTTTTCCTAGCTGCTTAGTGAGATGCTCAGATCTGACTTGCAGGTTTCTGGCTCTACCCCCTCTGAGAAACCTTAAATCCCGTTTCTGACCTGTATCTCACGGGGCAGGAACTTGTTAAGATAGTCATCAGAGGCCTTCTTCTTTGAGATGATCTTGACAGCCACCATGATCTTCTGCTTTGTGTAGTAAGCCTCATACACGGTACCATAGGAGCCATTGCCAATGACCTTGCCCACCTCATAACCATACTCCTCCATGACCGAGCGATAGGCTGTAGTGATTGGTGCTGCCTCCCCGGCATCTCCCTTCATGGTGCTGGGCTTACTCAAAGTAGGGAGCTTTGCTGCTTAGAAGCCTGTTTTTACTCAGAGGCCAAAACACCCTGTGCTGCCAAAGGCTGGGGTACCAAAGTGAAGTTAGTCTTCCGATGCTTGCCTATATAGTTACACAAGTCTAGAGTGCTGGGTTCAGGCCTCCACTAAGAACTTGGAGGGGGAAAGAACAGAGAAGCAGTTCTTTGTCTCCACCGGTGGCTGTTGTTACTTCTTCCTCTTCTTGGTTACGGAACTCCCCAAGGTCCCAAGTTCCATGCACATCACAATCCACCTTCTCCACATCACTGGTCACAAAGCTTGATGATGATGTGCGGTTTGGAACATATTCATTCCCAGAATCACATTCTGCAATCTGATGGGACCCCCCCCATGGATCTGACCCTTTCGTTCATATTTATTGAGCACCTTCAATGTGCTGACAGTGTGCTGAATACTAGGATAAACTGACCAATAAGGCCAACAGAGACCCTTTACTCCTAGACTTTATAATCCAGCATGAGAAACACATAAGTGTATTATAGAGAATTGCAATTCTCTATAATTGCACTCTAGGGTTTTTTATTCATTTATTTATTTATTTTTGCATTGGGGATTGAACCCAGGGGCATTATACCTGAGCCTCACCCTTTTTTATTTTGAAACAGGGTCTCCCTAAGTTGCTGAGACTGACCTCGAAGCTGTGATCTCCTATCTCAACCTAGCAAGTACTGGGATTACAGGCATGCACCACCACTTATTCTAGGAATTTAACTTGAAAATACATTCTTGCTTTCCATGACCCTGAATTCTCCAGTTTTTTCTCCCATCCCTCCTCTGGTCATTCCTCTAATGGAACCTCTTTTTTCTTTTTTTGCAGTGCTGAGGACTGAACCATTATGCATGTTAGACAAGTGCTCTACCATTGAACCATATCCCCTGCCCCTCCATCTATCCCTTAATCATATCCCAAAGGTTCTATCACAGGTCTTATTATCTCAGACCTTCACATCCTCCCTTAAGAATCCCATCCCCTAGCTGGGCGTGGTGGCACACGCTTGTAATCCCAGTATTTGGGAGGCTGAGACCAGAGGATCCGGGTTCATGGCCAGCGTCAGTTACTTAGTGAGGCCCTCTGTGACTTAGCGAGACCCGGTTTCAAAATAAAGAATAAAAAATAGGGCTGGGGGTGTAGCTGGGAGGTAAAATGCTCCTGGGTTCAATCCCCGGTACCACACACACACACACACACAAAATCTCATCCCCTCCCAAGACTACAATTACATTTATGCTGACTGCTCCTGATCTCATCTCCACCTCAGATATCTCTGGAGTTCTCATAGTGTCCACTTGCTCACTAGATATCACACAGACATATCTTTCCCAGGTATCTCAAATTCACCTTATTTTATTTTATTTTATTTTATTTATTTATTTAGCAGTACCAGGGATTGAACCCAGGGGCCTTCTACCACTGGGCTATACCTTCAGCCCTATTTTTTTATTCTTCATTTTGAAACAGGGTCTCACTAAGTTGCGGAGGGCTTCACTAAGTAGCTGAGGCTGGCCACGAACCTGGATCCTCTGGTCTCAGCCTCCCAAATACTGGGATTACAAGTGTGTGCCACCACGCCTGGCTCAAATTCACCTTATTTTATATAGTTTTATTGGTGCATTGCAATTATACATCATAGTGAGATTCAAAGTGATACATTCATATAAGCACACATCACTTGGTTTATTTCCCTCCGTATCCCACCCAACCCCCCGTACAAGTTAGTGACATTGGTAATGATGCCTTCATTCATGAACATAACATTATTTGAATCATTCCCCTCCTCAAGCCTCACTTTTCCCCTCCCCTAATCCCCTTCCACTTTTCTACAGGTCTCTCTCTTCATTTAACTGAAGTCCCTTTTGTTTCCCATTTTCCCTCTAGCTTTCACACTTGAGAGAAAACATACCACCCTTGACTTTCTGAGACTGGCTGATTGAACTCATGTTCTTCTCTCAGACTTTCCCTTTCTGTAAGTTCTACACAAATTGTCTTCAATTTAGACACCCAAATGTCATCCCAGACCCTTCCCCTGCCTTGCTCCCTGCACCCGATCTATCACCAAATCCTGTCTCTTGGACCTCCTAATTATCTCATTAGTAATATACTTCTGGTTCTCCAAACCTACCATCACTCCCTTAGTTCAGTCTCTGTCATTTAACTGATTGCCCTAGCAAGCCTTCCAGTGCCCTCCAGTCTGTTCCCCTGAAGCCAAGACATATATCTGATTTTATCCCCCCCTCCTTTTTTTTTTTTTTTTTTGTGGTACTGGGGATTGAACCCAGGGGCCTTCTACCTCTGAGCTACACCCCCAGCCCCATTTTTTATTCTTTTTTTCAGTACTGGGGATTGAACCCAGGGGCATTCTACCTCCGAGCTACACCCCCAGCCCTATTTTTTTATTCTTGATTTTGAAACAGGGCCTCACTAAGTAGCTGAGGCTGGCTGCAAACCTGCGATCCTATCTCAGCCTCCCAAGTACTGGGATTACAAGCATGCACCACCACACCTGGCTTCCATTTTTTTTTTTCCCCAGGGGAAGGAAGATTTATTAGCTCACGGTTTCAGGGTTCAGTTCATATGAGGCCAGGGACTGTGGATCTCAGGGCATAGTGGTGAGAAGCAGAGAAAGGGAGAGTATATGGGCTGTGCTCCTCACATCATGGAGGCCTGAAGCAAGACCTTCCATTTTTTATTCTTTATTTTGAAACAGGGTCTCACTAAGTTGCGGAGGGCCTAAGGGTCTGAGGCTGGCCATGAACCTGGATCCTCCGGTCTCAGCCTCCCAAGTACTAGGATTACAAGCGTGTGCTACCACACCCAGCTCTTTATTCCCATTTACAACAATTCAAACCCGACCTGGTGGCACACTCCTGTATTCCCAGTACTTGGGAGGCTGAGACAGGAGGACTGCAGTTTAAAGACCAGTCTCAGCAATTGAGCGAGACTTTTAGCAACCTGGCAAGACCCTGTTTCAAAACAAAAGATAAAAAGGGCTGGGGGTGTAGCTCAGAGGTAGAATGTCACTGGGTTCTATCCCCAGTACCAAAATAAATAAATAAAATAATGTCTCCCTATTCTCAGGATCAAGTTCTTTAATTTGGCTTTAAGATGACCCTGCTTACCTCTCCAACTTTATCTTGTGTGTGTGGGGGGGGGTACTAAGGATTGAGCCTAGGAACACTCTATCACTGAGCTACACCCCCAGCCCTTTTTATTTTGAAACATGGTCTCACTAAGTTACTAAGGCTGGCCTCAAACTTGTGATCCTTCTGTCTCAGCCTACCAAGTACTGAGACTACAGCGTACACCACTATCCCTGGCTCCAACTTTAGCTTTTCATAAACACATAATGCTTTAGCCAAACAGAACTTCTTTTTTTTTAGGTACTGGGGATTGAACCCAGGGGTATTCTACCTCTGAGCTACACCCCAGCCCTATTTTTAATTCTTATTTTGAAATGGGGTCTCATTAAGTTGCGGAGGTCCTCACTAAGTAGCTAAGGCTGCCTGGGAACCTGTGATCCTCTTGTCTCAGCCTCCCAAGTACTGGGATTACAAGCATGTGCCACCATGCCTGGCTCAGAATTGCTTTTTTTGTTCTCTCTGTTCTCCTGGAAAACTCCTACTCTTCTTTCACTTAGTTTAGGACCTGGTCTTCTTTATTTTGCAGTATTGGGATTGTACCCAAGGCCTCACACACACACACTAGGTAAGTACTCTACCACTGAGCTACAGCCTCATCCACCTACCTTTTTATTGTGTTTGACAAAGTCTTACTACATTGTCCAGGCTGACCTCCAACTTACGATCCTCCTGCCTCAGCCTCCTGAGTAGCTGTGATCTTAGGTATAAAGTTGCTTTAAGGAAGCCTTTAGGGACCGGGCATGGTGGTGCACACTTGTAATCCCAGTACTTGGGAGGCGGAGACCGGAGGATCCGGGTTTGTGGCCAGCCTCAGCTACTTAGTGAGGCCCTATACAACTTCATGAGACCCGGTTTCAAAATAAAGGATAAAAAATAGGGCAGGGGGTGTAGCTCAGAGGTAGAATGCCCCTGGGTTCCATCCCCGGTACCGCAAAAAAAAAAAAAAAAAAAAAGGAAGCCTTTACTTCCTGTGCAAGTCTAAGTTAGGTGTTTCCCCTCTGGGTCCTCCCACAGGTTTGATACTGTCACAGCACCTAATATAATGTCTGCAATTGTTTTTCTTACTTGCATCTCCTACTAGGCTATGCAGGGAGATCAAATGATGAGAAGAGAGTTGAAGTCAGAGGTTTCAGAACAGGTTAGAATAGGTTGTAGAGAATGGGAAGGAACTGGTTTGGAAAATAAGCAGGTTCACTGGAAGCACTGAGCACCCAAGTGAAGTTGGAAAACAATGTATAGAGACACAGTGTTGAGATTCTTTTAGCATCTTGGCTATAGGTGCTTGAATACTGATAGATAAATTTAACCCAAGATTACAGTTTTGCTTGGCAGTTGCAATGAAACATTGGGAACAAGGAATGAAGAATACAGCTAAGAATGTGGGTAAAATGATGGAATGTGGGTAAATTACATGGGTAAGGAAGACAAGCTAGAAACAGAGCAAGGGGGAAGGGAGATGGGTTGCATGGAAGAACAAATTTTTGGGAATGACAATGAGAAGGGCAGGAAGTTGTGATCACAGAGGAGTTCTCTGGATTTAAGATGGGAGGAGGGGCAAAGAAAGAAAAAGGTTTCAAACTCTCATAGCTTCCATTCTCCAAAACAAAAAATCCAAGAACAGATTATGCCACCAGCTACTGGTAAATTTTCTTATTGACAGTCCGACCCTACAGGATAGTTCCAACATTCAGTTGGAAGTCAGCTCTACATCCTCAATCTAGTAAGATGAGCAGTTGTTCGGGCGCACAATGGTAAGGAGGCCCACCAGGTTCTGCCCATCTTTTGCTCCCACAAACTAGCTCCTGGATAGGTAGCTTGGTGACAGTTCTAGTCTCTCATGTAAGGGACAAACCAGTTCAAGGAACATGAATTAAGCTGCTAGTACATATAAAAACATTGCTAGATGCTGAAGATACCAAGATGGATAAATTATTATCTTCTTGTGAGGAGCAATTAATAAGAGAGATAGACACATAAGTAAAATAACAGTACAGTGAGATGAAGTGCTATGAACAAACCTGGAAGGAGAGAGAAGGGAAGGCTTTTTTTTTTTTCACCAGTACTAGGGACTGAACAAACCCGGGGACATTCTACCTGTGAGCTACACCCCTCAACCTTTTTTTTCTTTTGAGACAGGGTCTCACTAAGTTGCTGAGGGTGGCCTCAAACTTGTGATCCTTCTGTCTCAGACTCCCAAATACTGGGATTACAGGCATGCACCACCACACCCCGACTAAGGGAAGGCTTTACAGAGAATCTGTTATTTAACTCGGCATGGTGGTCACTTGTA